>CACRXK020003155.1:0-37951 GCA_902702795.2 Paramuricea clavata | reverse complement strand
GAAAAAATCGAACATCACTAATACCAGCAAAAAAAAAATATCGAGCACAAAAATATTCTAAATTAGCAATACTCTATATTGAAAGAAAAATTCAGTTTCTCTGAGTTTTTTTTTTCTGTTGAGTGTTTCGGTTCTGCCTTGGTTAACAATACCGGAAGTATACATGCAAAATACAAACCGATACAAACCAGTTCTGACCACTGGTTCTGACAACTTTGACTTCATTAATTCAATTATCCCCAAATTACCTTAATGGTATCCCTAAAAACCTCAATCTTAACACTGAAAGTCCCACACTTCTGTAAATACGACATCGATTAATGAGGGTGGGAAAGGGGGGGGGGTGTATGGTTCACGTTTCACAAAAAAAAACGTTTCACAATTCACGTGCTATAAAAAAGCAATTTCACATTTCACGGATAACGAGACACTAATAAAAATAATATCATAATAATAGCTTTAAGATTATGTTTAAATGCATGGTACAGTACTACGCTTTAAGTTTTCTTGTCTGCCTGGCAGTTAAAAACTACTTACAAGTTTGAGCATAGATAGTGGAATAAGAAGGATAGGAAACTCCCTATTAAATTCTCTGCGCGTCACAATTATGTTGAAACTTCCGGTTAAAAAAATCACGTGATCGTAAAGCGACACAAAGACCCATTGTGCTATGTGAAACCATAGAGGTGAAACACGATATGCGATGGATTCATTCACAAATATTCATTTATTCGCTAATTTATATTCGCGTTATGACAGTCGTGAATATATCATGCCGCAAAACTGCGCTTTCCTCAATTGTCCACACAGTAGACGATACGAGGGGATAAGTTTATTTCGAATACCTTTTCCAAAGTCGTCGGACTCCGAGCACACATCACTGCTTAAACTCGAGGCTAGAGAAGCTTGGAAGACTGCCATTCTTCGTACAAGACAAGAAACAAGTGATCTAAAGGAAAGGTTTGTGAAGCACAATATTTTCCTTTGTGAAGTTCACTTTGAGCAAGATTGCATCGAATCATTTCCCTTCACTGATGCACACGGTGATGAGAAAATACGAAAAAGGCTTCAGACTGGATCTGTTCCCACATTAAATTTGCCAGTGAAAACATTGGATAGTCTGCCTGGATCTTCAACACCACAGCAAAGAAGGACTATTGTTCGTCATGATGCGCCATCTACAAGTACAGCTTCGGCGTCTCGTGCCGATAAAACTCCATCATTCGACGATTTGAAAACGTATTTTAAACGCGAGTATTTGTACTTGCATGGCTGGACTGTGAACGTTTCGGACACCAACATAATCGTTGAAATGCGCGAGCAAGGATATCTTATCCCAAAATATTACATACAAATCGAAGAAACTTTAGAAGTAACTGTGTCTGTTTATGGAGCTACAGTGCCTGACACATCTGCATTATTTCCAACGGGTATCTCGCGCCTATTATGTAAATACAAGGACTTGCACGATCTGTTGTGTGGTCTTGAGATCTGCTGTGGAATTTCCCTTATTTCCGTCGAGCCGGAACAACGCGTTTCCGATGAAACCTTTTTGCATGTTATCCCGTTAGTTGCCGCGAAGCAACAATCTCCAGTGAATTACTGCCAAGTAAGAAGATCTTTAAAGTGTGAGGTACTTGTTGAACAAGGAACTAATAAGTGTAGACCTTGTTGTAAAATTGATGAGAAAATGAAAAAGGAAGCTAATCCTGTGGTTCATACAACTGTATATGGTCCTGTGACTCCTGTCTCTCCTGCAAAACGTAAAGCACCACTAAGCAAATGTTCGTCCGCTAAACTACAGGCAACAGTAAAAGACGAAAGACTGAAATTGAAAGAGGCCGAACTGAAATGCACACAGCTTGAAGAGCGAATTAAAAGAATGGAAGAAGAGATCAGCTCCCATGGTGTAAGGATTGATGATGAGATGAGCAAATCATTTCTATCAATCTTAGACCAAACCAATTTGCAAACTACCCCGCACATGAGACTAGTATTCGAACAGCAACAGAAGGCAATGATGACAAACAAGTATAGTCAAAGATGGCATCCGCATTTTATCGAGTTCTGCCTCTCAATACATGCAAAGTCATCATCCGTGTACAATGAATTGAGAAAGAGTGAACAGAATCCAGATGGTATTCTTTATTTGCCCCATGAAAGAACATTACGAGACTATCGTAACCACTTCAAACCAGGTAGCGGTTTTGTGTTGGGGAACATTGAGCTGCTAAAGTCGATTGTAAAGACCTATGAAGGTATTATGTTTATTCTTCTAGTAACATATTAAGGCACAATATGTTCTCTTTTGTTACTTTATTCTGTCAAATGCCAGATAGTTTTACTCTGCCAAATGATTTTACTCTAGTCTGCATACATAATGTAACACAATATTACGGTACTTGTGCAAAAGAGAACATTAGTGCCTTAACCCCATAGATATCTATGCTTAATTAACTTACCCTTAAGCGGCAATGCACCCCCGTGTGCCCTACTTTATTATTTTACTCTGTCTAATGCCAGACAATTTTACTCATCAGGGGGATAGTGCTGCCACTCAATTGGGTAATCAGACCTACTGTAAACTGGGGTGACTTTGAAAATTGGGTGACTTTGACCACCTTAGTCACCCCAGTTTACGGTATGCATTCTAGCTGTTAACCCTTTAGCGACAATACACTCTGATGTGCCCCACTTTATTATTTTACTCTGACGATTGTACTCATCTGGGACCGGTTGTTCGAAGGTTGGATAGCGCTATCCATCGGATAGTGATTTTTTCAAGCTTTGTTAAGTCAATCGTTGATTGGTATAACTCGTATCAAAGTTTAGTATTTATAAGTTAAATGTCTTTCGTACTTCTTGTGTCGTCTATATCCGTAGTTTCATAGTTTTTCTAAAACTCATTAATAATTCATGAAGAAAACACAAAAGAAATCAATGTTTAATGAGTATTTTGAAACTAGAGGAAGACATTCTACGGGGCACTTTGAAATTTTTCTAAAGTACTAGTACTTTGAAATTTTTTTAAAGTACTAGTACTTTGAAATTATGTAAATTAGCGAGTTTTAGAAGTAAGTTCAAATACTCGACATCGGACTTTACCGGGATTTCAAAGTCCTCGTGCATTAATGAGGCTCGCCTACGGCTCGCCTTTTCAAAAGCACTCGGACTTTGAAATCCCGGTAAAGTCCTCTGTCTCGTATTTGAACTATTACTTTCAGCATTTTACCAAGGTTGAAAAAATCACTATCCGGTGGATAGCACTATCCGACCTTCGAACAACCGGCCCCAGGGGGATAGTGTTGCCACTCAATTGGTTAATGAGTTAAATTTTAATTATTAAGAATTAGGTTAGCTTTGTAGGACCTATTTGTAAAGTGCTTAGGAGTAGCAATCCAGAGTAAAAGTTATTATTGTTATTGTTATGAAGGTGCTGGTAGATATGTCGTTTTGGTGTTTGACGAAATGAAAATCAAGGGAAAGCTTGTTTTTGACAAACACTCAGGCAAATTGATTGGTTTTACCTCGCTTGGTGACCCTGATTTGGATTATTCAACGTTCGAAGAGCTTGAAGTTGCTACCCATGTTCTTGCATTCATGATTAGAGGTGTCCAAACCACTCTAAAATTTATGTTGGCATATTTTCTCACACAAACAGTGGTCTCGTATCAATTGGCCCCACTTTTTTGGCGAGCAGTTGGAATATTAGAACTGAATTGTGATCTCCATGTTGTTGCAACTTCAAGTGATGGAATGTCAGCTAACCGGAAGTTTTATCGACTGCACAAGCATATTATGGGTGAGGAATCAAAGATTTTGAACAAGACAATCAATCTATTTGCACCACAAAGGAATATTTGGTTCTTTGCAGATGTACCACATTTGATGAAAACAACAAGAGGTAATATATTAAGGATGCTTTTATTTAAAGCCGGGTTACAGTCCGTAATGTAAACAAACGCTTTGTTTACATTTTGAACTGCTATATTTCTTAAAATATTATGAACTGTCAGAAAATTTAACACTATTTTGGTTCGCTATACTTTTAAATAAGTATGAGCTAGTGTTTATGTTCAGAAATATACAAAACATGCGAAATTTGCACAATTTTGAAATCCAGTAGTCTACCTTTGTTATGAGCAGAACCGATGCGCAGAACGGACTGTAACCCGGCTTTAAGCCCGGTTTACACTATCAAAGTTTCTGTGATCACATTAGGAATTTTGCATTGGTAAATTCTAATTTTTGAAGGATTTGTAAGAAATGTTTGAGGCAACTGAATAAGTGTTAAACACTAAATCATTTTCCTCAAACATGTCTGACGAATCCTTCAAAACTTAGAATTTACCAATGCAACATTCCTACTGTGATCACAGAAACTTTGACAGTGTATGTAAACTGGGCGTTAGGCTAACTTTACTTTTCAAGGGGATAGGCTTGCGCATTAACCCATTGAGCCTCAATGCTCCCTACTTATTTTTTTTACTTGTCTAACGCCAGACGATTTTACTCGTCAATGGGGAAGCTCTGCAGCTTAATGGGTTAAAGAGCCTGCCAAGTTGCGCATGTACAATGAGAGGTCAAATACCCAAACTTTGTTACGTTTTCAGTAACCACTGCACCCTGATTGCCAGACATTGTTTTAGTGTACTGTCATTCAGTGGGTGAACAAAATTTTTTGTCTCCCTTTTTACTATACTGTGTATCATAAGATTATGAGAACTACATACATGTAGGTGCCCTGTAGTTTATTATATATGTTTTATTTTAGGTAATCTGCACAGTTCTGGCACAGGTGGAACAAGGTACCTTTGGAGAAATGGAAAGATTTTGCTGTGAAAGCACATTTCTAGATGCTATTTTGCAGATCTAGACTTGGGCCTCCACCAACTGCCAAAGTTGACCATCGAGCATATTCATTTAACATCGTATGCTAAAATGAGGGTTAATTTGGCAGTGCAAATTCTTTCCAAATCTATGGCAGAAGCCCTCCGAAGAAGCATGCCCCTGGAAGAAGTCTCAGAAACCGCAACTTTCTGTCAGCTGATGAACGACTTCTTTGATTGTTGCAATGTTCGATCGGGTCATGAGCATCAGAGAAAGCAGAACCCACTCCTGGCACCTTATGAGAAATGTGATGATCCACGCTTTGTGTGGTTGACTGACACTTTTCTTCAGTACTTTGTTGACTGGAAAGAAGCGATCAGCAAGAGAGAAGGTTTCACCCCAGACGGGATGACACGAATGTTTATCTCAATTCAGACATATGAAGGTCTACAAATGTCAGTGAACAGTCTGATTGAATGCACCAAGTTTTTGTTAGGGAATGGAGTATCATATGTCCTCACTGAGCGCTTCATGCAAGACTGCCTTGAGGAATACTTTGGCCACCAAAGACAACGCGGGCGAAGATCTGACAACCCGGATGCAGTCCAGTTTGGATACAATGACCGTATTTTGCAGATCCAAAGAAATGCCGGCCTTGTGTCACGAGGGAATGTTGGATCACGACAAAAAGCGGGTGAGTCACGATGGGCTACTATTAGGGAAGAGCCTTTACCCAAGAAGAAGAAGGAAAAGAAGCAGAATTAAACAGATTTTAGTAACATTTTCTGGCATTTGCCAGAGAGAAAGTATAAGATGCAATAAATTGCATTGCATGAGGGCACACTGAATTTATGGTTGATCCAGTACAATTGTATATATGTGAATCTGATCATATTTAAGGATTACAAAACATTTTCCATGTTGATATAAAATTATATACACACAAGTGAAAGTTGGGAAATCTAGAGTTGAGAAAGTGTGGAAACATGAGTGATATATATAACCCATTGAGTCGCATTGCGCCCTACTTTAGTATTTTACTCTATGTACAGTATCTAATTAACCCATGATGAGGGCAAAGCCCGAATCAACTATCACCTCATCAGGGCTTCCACAATGCCAAGAAATTTCCTGGCAAAAGACCATTACTTTGGGAGGGATGGGTCAATACTGGTAGTATATATTATACAATCTTTTCAAAAGTTCTTTGTTTCTCTCTTTGTCCAATCCTATACCCCTATAAAGACAGCCCTATGCAAATAAGTTGTGGAAGCCCTGCACCTCATAGAAATCGAGATTGAGTAATCTAATTGTTTTAGTCGAATCAGAGATTAAAGAATGAGTATCAACCGTCATTCTTTGCGCCGCTATGTTTACAGTTTCATGAATTTATGGGCACCCAAAAATGGCGATATTATAGAAGCCAACTGTAAACATAGCGGTGCAAAGCATGACGGTTGATACTCATTCTTTAAACATAAAATATTCCAGAAAATAATTTAATAAGGAAAATGATTGTTTTCCTAGCCAATCAAATTACGGCATTTGCAATAGTAATACTAGTATGATTCTAGTATAAGACTCGCTAATTTTAGTATATATATATATATATAACAGTTCAGTTTTAACCCATTAAGCAGCACTCTCCCCTTGATAAGAAAAGCATATATATATATACTGCACATTTTCGTGAAAGAGGAAAAACACTTATGTTACTTTATATTATGTTACTTTATACATGTAAAAGGTTCAGAATATTTGATACAAAATAGAATGTTGGTCTCATCAAGTTAAAGACTTTTAGCTTTAGCCTCAGACTGTTCCTTAAGTGCTTTCCTTAAAGCCTTCTTGTGCAAATTTATCTTCTCCTTTAATTTGATTTGGGTGACAACATCCTTTGTGTAAGAAAAGGATCTCACGCGGATATACAGCATAATAATGTTCTCCAAACATACATCAGGAACAGATGTTTTGCTTTTAGCCAAGCTTGCATCAGAAAGAATAGCATCCCAAGCTGATTTCACTTTAGGCTTTTGCAAAACATCTGCTCTGACTTGTTCCAAAGGAATTTCCCTCACCAAACCAGCACTGTATTGCCGAAATACCTTTTCACATTCAGCAGCAATACATATTAGATTCTCGCAAGGATTCCATAGTTTTCCTCTAGAAAGAGAGTCGATATACTCGTTGTCATCCAGTGACTTCATGCTCGATAACAATGACTGAAGTTCCAATTGTTCTGGAGTTTCTTTCCCTGCAGTGGCTTTACTTTTTCGATACATTTTGGCAATTATATAACCAGCAACGTACGATAATGGCCCAAATTCGGACTGTTCAATTGGCTTTATGACAGGAAGCTTTTCTTGAACATTTCCACGTTTGTAAAAGCCAACGACTAAATCAGGAATGTGGATCATAATGAGATTGTATGCAGGAACGTTCATTTCTTTTGATTTTGTTTCGAACATCTTCGCAGACTCTGGTATTAGCTTGTAAAAGTTTTTCAAGAGTTTGTCCCTGTCTAATTTTTCACAATATCCGCCATACAATGTCAACAAAGAACTCACGAGAAGATCAGATGGCTTTAGGTCGGCTTCGCTAATCAATTTTGTCATTTTCTCGCCATACAACTTCGACTTTATTACGGACTGCGCTGCTTTGCAAACAATTTCACAAACAACATCCGATGTTATTGGCGATACTGACTTGATAATCGGTGTTTTCTCACCATGTTTGGCCCTTGTATGATTAGTAAGACCACCTTTTGATTTGCAGATCTTCGAACAGAGGCCGCATGGAAAGCTTTTAGTAAGAAGACATTCATTAACTCCTTGGGTAACGCACTCTTCTAACTCCACAATCTCGTTGATTTCTTCCGACAAATAGTTTACAACGGCTTCCATGGCCTCCTGCTCATCGATTAAAGACTTCGAACTTTCGCCTTCGCAGTCCATCCTTAAAAATGCAACCGATTTAACCCGAAAAAAACAAACAAACACAACAATCGTAATATGATACCATATAAAATTATACAAATTGTCAACACCTCGCGCGTGTTTGTGTCGCTTTAAAACCACGTGACTATTTTTTTTTTTATTTCAACATATTCTCGCCCCAGGCCCCAGTCTCCTATCCTTCTTATTCCACTATCTATGCTGGATCCAATGAGAAAATAGGCTTGTTTGTCATAAGCTGCCTGAAATAGGCATCCGGTTTGTTTAATATTCACAAAGCACGCGTGCTATCGTGCTATGATAATCCTGGCTGAAATATAATATCCACATTCACGCATTCAATTCAACCACAAAGTGTGCTGAAATATAATATTCACATTCACGCATTCTTTGCAACAGTATATCTACATAAAAGGCATCCCCAATATTTTTGTATTTTCGTTCGCGCTTGAGTCTTTTAATGTCGAAGAAGAAGAGACGGAATGGTTTATTCGATCTGGAAGAAGTTAAGAAAAGATTTGATGAGGAAAAAAGTTGTGCAGATAGCGTTAAACAACAGGTTGTCGGTTTACAAAAATTCGATCTCGTAGACATTTTTGTAACAAAAGGTCTCAGTTTCACTGAGGACGAAACACTTCAACTTCTTGCTGCCAAGTTGACTTTCCAAGGTGTTTGTAACCTACGAAAGACGATACACCAAGTTCCTTCCAATATAAGACGAGTTATATCTGGAAAACCGTTGCGGGCGACGTTAATGTGGGATACTTTTAATGCCCTTTGTTCGTTGACCAATTGCCACGTTTTGCGGCCTACGTCTGTTGATGAGCTCTCGCTTTGCTATTTCCATAAACGGTTCATTAGTTACTGTAAGTAAATTCCTACATTCTCATCACCGCCCGACCATATTTGGATTTCCGCGTTGATATATTTTGTTATAAAGTATAAATTTACCGTTCGACCCAGCATCTTTAAAAGATTCACTTATTTTTATATTTAATATGGAATTTTTGCGATATAAAATTAAATTGTTTTATCGTTAATATTGTAACATCATATGCAACATGTGAGCTTATTACAATGATTTGTGTGGAGTCTGTGCACCCTTGTGTATTTTCCTTGTGTATGTTCATTAATAGCAGCATTCTCCTATATTGCTATAAGTATAATATATTAATTAAGGCCAAATACAAAAATACCTCCCTCTCCAATTTTTTATATTTTGATATAAAACATAAACGTCCTGGCTGACTTGGACTTTTTGAAATTTAGTGATGAGAATCAAGGAATTTATTTTCTATGGCCTTATTTATAAATCAGGCAACATCTGCGAGAACAACCCCATTTTATGCCTATCAAAAACGCTGGACCCCCTTAAAAATATCTAACAATTATAGCACCTAGGCTCGATTAACCATAACTCAAGTCGAACCTTCCCGAATGCCGGCCGGTAATTGAGCTTATATAGCACCCCCCCAGTTTATCTTTTCATGCTTATGTTCATGCTTTTATCTGATGCTGTCTGAATATTATTGAAAATACAACCAATGAAAAGGATGCGAAAATGCATATATGTTTTCTCGATATATAGTAAATACATTACATCATTATTGCCCACCTTCCGTCGTTCCAGCAATGCTATTCTGTGGTTAGGGTGGAAAATTAGCAGGGGAGGGGGCAAGTATTTTTGGTGGGTAGAAACTTTAATTTCTTAATTTTAACATTAAAATTATACAATTTTCCTATTTCCATGTAGTTTCTATGTAGTTTCTGAAAGTTATAATTATATCAATTTCTACATTTTATATGTAGCAATCACTGCTGGGTTTCATTCAGCGGATTTGCAGAGGCATATAATGAAACCTACGAGCAGCAAATCATCCAATATGCTTCACGTTTGAAATGTAAGTTCTATTTAAAATTTCTATCAAGATAAAATGCTTCTAGTGTCAAATTATTCACCTTTACCCTGGTTCCAGAGGCTCTTTGCGAGGCGAAAGAAATGATAGCTACCTGTATGTATAATTAGTTTGCAGTATTAAATGTTCATTTCCCAAACTGGTTTGACATATTTTTGCAAATGGCCAATCACATGCGAGATTCAAGTTCTGAACCTAATCAAGTGTGGAAGTCCTTCTCGCCTCTTGTTTATTTTGCCTCGCAAAGAGCTTCTAGAACCAGGGTAGTTCATCTTTAGTTGACAATTATTTTGTAATTTGTTTTTCAGCCTGTTCAACTTCAGCGGAGCAAGCAGAAGAGGCTCCAGAAGATTGTAGTATTGGTGTGTACCCTTTTAATTTAATTTAATACCTACTAGGTTTAGTATTTAGAATTTGGCCAAATCCAACAATAGCAGGCTGTGGGTGAATATTTGACATATTTAGTATTTTTGCACAAGTAAAAATAACAAATCTTACAAGTTGATGGGTCAAATTTGACGTATTAAGCTGTGTTATATTTATAGGTATTTTAACGGGCGAACTATCTGCCAAGTCGGTTGCCAAGTGCTTCTGGCATTGTGAAGTAGAGGAGGAGCTAAAAGACAGAGGGTTAAGAGAAAAATGGATCTTTGCACCTAATCAATCTGGAACCAATGAGCACATGGGCACATATGATGATGTCATGGAATATGTTGACAGAAACCGCTGTGAAGAATTATACAGCCATAAGTGCTCTTCCCATTGTAAACGACAAGGTAAGTCAGAAATGTAGATTTTGCAATATTTTACAATTTTGTAAAGACAATATACAGTATGAAACCCTTACAGATATAAATGCTTTGTTGACATTTGACAATAACAATGGCATTCTGAGGAAAAATATACCTGCAGAGTATCGTAGTTGTATTTAGTATGTGCTGTGCAATACAGGGAACCTGCCCCATAAATTTCAGTCTGCTAAAACATACTCCATTTTATCTTGCTTTTTAGGGTGTGGCAGATTGTACGTTGCTGATGGCAATTGGAAATTACGCTATGCTCATTGTATGTGGAAAGTGCCTGTTAGTGTGTCTGGTTTCGGGAAAATTAACTATCCCAGCATATGCCCCCTCTCACCAAAACGAGGTCATGCTTTTTGCAATGAGCATTCTGAAAAAGCACAGGCAATGGGCTATGAAACAGGATTGAGGGACCTATACAAAAAATGTGGAGTGACTGGTGTTGAAGTGGATCAAGGTAACTGACAGATTTTAATAAGAATTCCAGACAGAAGATTCAACTTCAAAATAAAAGTTAAGTTAATTAAGCCTATTGTTTGGGAAGAGCATTGAAAAACTGTGTAGACAAACAAAATTGCAGGTCCATCAAAGGATAGAAGCATCAAATTTGGTAGCATTTAAAAATTCAGGAAAATTAGTATAAATATTGTATGGGAAAATACTGAGGTGAGCATACGCTGTCCCACCTCACTATTTTTCCATACTATGTATTTATACTAATTTTTGAGAATTTCAAAATGCTACCAAACTGGATGCCTTTAGCCTATGGACCTGAAAATGTTTTTCTTCTCGTAGTACATAGTTTTTGATGCTCTTTCCAAACAACAGGTTGACTTAATTTTAACTTAATGTTTGTTTTGGAGTTGAACCGATACCCCGGAAAATCCACCCACTGTGATATCACCGCCGGGGCTACCCTGGTTCTTTGCAAGGTGAAAGATACAAGAGGCGAGAACGAAGAGCCTCTGGTCACATTGGTTGCAAATCCCACTTCTACACTTGATTAGGTTCAGAGTTTGACATATTTTTACAACTGACCAATCACATGCGAGATTCAAATTCTGAACCTTATAATCAAGTGTGGAAGTGGGATTTGCAACCAATGTGACGAGAGGCTCTTCCCTCTCGCCTCTTGTATCTTTCGCCTTGCAAATATTTCAATTTTTGGATTTGTTAAACAAATGGAACAAATTGTGATTGGGTCAAGGTACATGCTAGAAGGCCAGAAGCTCAAAAGGAACGTTGAATCCTAATCAAGTTTCAGATTGAATCTTAAAAATCCACATGTTGAGGTGGATTCATCAGATTCGAACCTATTTTAAGATTTTGTTAAATAAAACTGAAAATTGATCATTGGATTTGAAGATCCAAATTCAGATTGCACTAAAGGAATGCTCCCCTAGGAATTTCCTGATATCCCTGGAGAAGGGGGGGGGGGGGCAAATTTCCTGTGACACCAGAGGTCTGGAATTCTTGATTCTTGTATTCTTGAAGCAAACCAGTGGTCCAAAATTAATTAGTGTCCATGTAATTACAGCGAAAGAGACATTTTAGTTGGATAGATTCATTCTTATTCTTCTCTCCTCTTAATTAAGAACCCACATAATGGTGTTGATATAAGTATTCTTTAAAAGAAGTTGCTGTCATACATTGTTATTTAAATGGCTTGATGTATGGGGCTTTAACCCCAACCAAAATATGGGCTTCACTACTAACATATAGTTTATTTTCCTGAATTTAAGCACTGGACGAAATGTCATCCAAGCCATTGTTATCTGGTAAGAAAAATTGTTGTACATAATATTTCTATTGCTGTCTATACTGCATATGTTTTAGTCAGTATGTTCATCAGACACACCAGTGTGGAGTCATGAGAACAAGTTCGACAATTTCCAATTTATAATAGTAAAAAGGCTTTTTCCAAAATCAATTGCAGTCAAAAACGGTGTAAGGCATACAACAATGTAGTATACAAATTTGTTGCTGCAAAGCCTCAATTATAAACTTAAAATTTTGTAGACTCATCATTTGATGCAGTTTCTGGTTGTTTGGAAGGGTTTGTGGATCAAAGTAACAATAATAATACCCCTAATGCTTCTACATTTCGAGGTAATGTACAACTAGTTGAATCAGAGTTGTTCTTTGACAAAGCTAAAAGGTCAATTTGAACATTTTATGTTACATGTTCACACAAAAAAACTTTGACCAACCAAGCAAAAGTGAAGTCTTCACTGTGAATTAGACATGAGATCACTCAATCGACTTAATTATTAATTATGAGAAAATTCAGTAAAAATGTATTGATTAGATATAGATTCAACAACAATCATGCAACTTGTTCAACTTACAACCTTGATCAGATGCTAGTGAATTTTCTCCTCTTACAAAATATAGATTTTTTCTTCATAATTTGGGAATTGAAATTTTATGTATATTGAACAAATTTTGTTGCAAATTATAAAATTTCTCTTTAATTAAAGGCACCACAGATTTCTTATTGAACAACCCTGCATTTGTGGAAGATAACAGTGTTGAGAGTGATCTCAAGTGCAACAAAGATACAGGGGGATTAAAAACGTTGCATTTTTGGTCAAGAGGTGTATTTTTCATAGTCAGTGCAGGTGGACACATAGAATACTGGCAGCCGCTTTACAAGTGAGTTTTTGTTTTGTATTCATGTGGTTGTAAAAAGTAGACACAACTTGTCGTACAGAGGCAGTAAAGCACTATAGGTCAATTTGTACTCTCAAGGTTTCTGTGATCAAAGACAAAGTGTTCTTTAATCAGTACATACAGTACATGTTTTTGACAAATGGGTTTAGCAAGGAAGTTGAATTGTACTTAGGTTGTAATGACAATTGTTTTGTGTGTCCTAGGTCAGAATCACCTACCCAAGCATTCCTAATAACTGTTCTATGGCTTTATCGCAAATTTAAAGCACTAGAAGATGCTGGATATTGCCGAGATGAAATCATAAGTGAAATTTCATCGACCGTGTTGTCTTATGATAATATGTGCCATATGGATGGCCTGTTAATAGCCAAGAAAAATTTACCGTTACCTTACCCTTACGATGAAATGTGGAAGCGTGTTGGAAAGGTTATCGATAGATTACACCTGAAAAACCATGTGGATCCGAAATGCAAAAGACTATACAATCCTGATGATAAATTGCCACATGAATTCAATACGATGGCACGTGAGCAAACATTCGTTTGGGCTAGCCGATTTAAAAAGGTTATGTGCGCTATGCCTCATATTCATCAGTTTTTCTTTTTACACAGAATTGTCAAATATAGAAACAAATACACGGAAAAATGTCACATCAACTCCAAAATACCAATTCTCCCGAAACTAACAAAAATGTGATCACAGATGTGATATAGTTTAATATGCTTCAAACGTCGAAATATGTCGTTGTCATTTTTGTATATTAAAGAAGTTATTTTAATGCATGTATAAATAGACCTTTCTTACGCCGCCATTTGGGTGGCTTTTCAGAGCCGAAGTCTGCGAGATAAAGTCCACATAATACTGACTTTTTATAATTTTTTGGACGAATGATGGTAAATTTGCTTTGTAAATGGTTAGTTTATTTTCAAAAATTGCTTTTCACATTGTTTTAATTGTCTTCATTAGTTAACGAGAATTAGATGCCACAAAAAATGATGGGTAAGAAAGGCTAATTTAATGCAATACTAATAATAAATTGATTTGACACATACAAATACACGATATGCATAATGCCTTCTCAGCATAGAAAAAATAGATAAAAATTTTTGCAGTTGAAACTTGAAAATACAATTCGTACTCCCTCCAACCGCGCGAAATTCCGTGCCTCAGAAGTCTGGGACCAACCAAAATGCCCTTATAAATCCGCCATTTTGTGGAGACAAATTTTTTACTGAGAAAAGATAGATTCTATATCTATTATTTATATGCTTCTGAGTCGCATGAAAACGAAGTTGGTAGATCAAAAGCCAGTAGGACTAGCTCATTTCAAAACATATAAATTAAAAATTTAATTTTGTTTTGGTTTTTCATTGTGTTGTCTTTGGAAAGACCACAAAAACATATTTGAAGTTAAAAATTGACCTACTGGCTTCGTTTTAAGGAGACTCATTTCCAGGTTCCAAACGCAATCGAGGCATGCATAGCGTGTATGCGACGTTTGAAAACTATAAAATGGTCAATATTGTTACCTTTATAACAACACTATTTGGTTTTTTCGTAAGGCTTTCGAACCGTAAGCCCAGATCTTCATCAGTGCATATATGATGTATTGTTGCATTGATAAAGACCCAGACTTATTGGTCGATTAAACTTTGCTATATAAAAGCATTACGTGGTGCTTTCCACAAACCTATAAAGAATGTATTTGCTAAAGTAAACTGACTTGATATTATAAATTGATATTGTAAAGTGTGTGCGGTAAAACGAATCACTGAATGTTCAAATCTTACTTGCAGTCTGAACATTTGAACGTCGCTGCAATGCCTTCAACATCTTTATATTTTCTCCCAACACATCCAAAGTGTTGCCATTGCTTGCAGGTGATGCATTGCAACATTCCGCTACTCTTTTTCTTGGGGCATAAATTGCACCGACGTTTTGGTTTAAGGCTGGGACTTCCCGATCTCTTCTTGGTCATATTGACCGGTGAATTATGGTCATTATCTATCAAGAAACAAAATTCTTTTCAGAAAAAGTAAAGGCATGATGGTTAAAACCTGGCTCCTTTCCTGGCTATAGAATACTTTTAAGAAAAACTATGTTTATATGTACTAGATAAAACATGAGCAGCTGATCTGTATATACAGATCAGCTGCGAATGTTTTATCGTACAGTTAAAAAATTACTCATCTTATGAGTTCATTGGCAAAGTAATTTTAAAAATAAACATTGTCTAAGCCGAGAAAATCAAACCTGAAGTTTATATAAATCAGGACAAATCTTTATCCGATTTACAAACATTGATTAAACATTCATTTCTTTTGTATTTTCCTCGTGAATTATTAATGAATTTTTTAAGATCAATTAAAATGTTTAGTTACCATTACTAAAACACGCCACAATGTGATATGTTTAATGGAAATTTCCTACGACTTACCAGAGTCATCCAGCATCGTCATTGGGGAGTCCTGCGAATTCCCCGAGATTCCTTCCGACACTTCTGATGTACCGGCTCCCGAAACTTCTCCTGGTGCATCCTCGTTTTCTAAGAAGGGTTAACAAATTAGCAGGGGCATAGCAACCGGGGCTAATCTAAACTAGCGATAATTTGTAAAGTTTGAGAGGGAAATAATGGGTACATCCTCGGGTAGAAGAATTTGCATCACAGACTACGTCATCAGTTAGTTATAGCGATTAGTTTTGAGGTTAGGGTTAGGGTTAGGGTTAGGGTTAGGGTGAGGGTTAGGGTAAGGATTAGGCTTAGAGATAGGGATTTGGTTATATCTGACGCCACAAACAACACAACTAGCCGATCACGTGATCACTTCTCCTCTACCCGAGGAACTACCCGAAATAATGACCTAACAATCACCCCTGACTAATCCCCCAATACACAATTGCTTCCTCATACGGTAGTGATTTTAATGATCGACTAATAGTTAACAAGTTGAAGAAGAAATGAAAACTCTTACCAGCCACTATATTTTTTATTCCTATAGCAACAACACTGGAACGTGTGGCACAAGACTTTATTATCGTACCATCTTTAGCAGACTTCTCCCGCAACAAACGAATCTCATTTTAAAGATCGTCAATTTCTTCATCCTTTTCGGCAAGTTTTGAACATGACTCTTGCCGCAAACTTTCCATCTCCGACTGGTACCAATCACGAGCATCTTGTGTCTCCGCCATATGTGTCTCTCTTACCGCTTGCAGTTCTTCCATAGTGCGTTCGCACGTTTCGCATGGTGCTTCGTCTTGTTTTTCTTCACCTGCAAGCTCATCCTCGTCGTTCGTATAGGGTGTGGTTTCATCTGAAAAGACTGATAGGGAAAGAGGTTTAAAAAGTTAAATGTATTTGCCCCATTTCTGATATTCCCGATTTTTTATGAGTTGTTATACTTAATTACAAAGAGGAATCATGCACGCTGTACTATTTAAAACACGAGAAGGAGTGTTTTATCATATTTGAAACGCGAGGCGCAGCCAAGCGTTTTAGATATGATAAAACACTCCTTCTCGTGTTTTAAATAGCTTAACATACGACTACAAAAAATACTAATTACGATGAACAATTATATAATCATACTAATTAGGATGAACAATTATATAAAGAATACTAATGAAGATGAGTTTTATCAGATATAAAGTCACTCCACATGAAATATTATGGCTGACATGATATGTTACAATGTTTATGAATTTTGAATAAGTATTTTAAATTTATAAACTCAATAATTTCGACATACTTTTGTCTATTTGAGCTAATGTTTCTTTGTTGATGGCATGTATTGGCACTCGACAACACACGACTTTCTTTGGTTGTCCCACGAACGTAGATTTGAAATCCGTTGTTGCACCCTTCACTTTATTTACAATCTCGCGAACACTTGCATCGCTTGGGACAGTGAGTTCTGCGTCCTTCACACAATTTAATGCTTTTGCGACCAGGAACGCGATAAAATTCACCGACTTGTTTTCTTTCTTTCCTTTTATTCTGTGCCTGAGCCACTTTCCAACCTATGTGAAACAGAATTGAATAATTTTAATTTATGATACATAACTTCCACCTATAGTTGTATATTTGATATATAAACCGTTTATTCCAATGGTTACACCATTTCTCATCCATTTTTTTTTTGTGGGGACACCGCGATTATTTACTTTATTCCACCAGTAAAGCCAGATCACTCCCATTGTAGACAATATAGTTAGCTACGAATTGTATATACCGTACCTCATCTTTACCCAGTTGTCTTTTCTTAATTGCTTCTATAAAAAGCTGGAAAATTTCATCCATGCTTGTGTGCGCCCTTTCCGTGACATCGTAGAATGAAGTAACATATGGTATGAATTCTTTCGTTAGGTAGTTGTCGAGCGAGCTTTTATCAATCAAATCGTTGTCGTTCACAAATTCGCTGATCTATGTAAATTTTACAAAAGAAAAAATCGAAAGCTTTGTTCACGTCCAACAAATGTCACAAGCATACACTTTCTCCAATTATCAGCAGTGTTTTTTCAGTTGTCCAATTATCGTATGTCAATGTACAAAACAATAAATATACATTTTTAGAGCTGTTTTAAAATTTATTAAACTTATGCTTACGTACCACATGCGAGACCAGCCTGAATACACAGTAAATTTCTGCCAGTCTTGGTGACAGACCATTCAGTTGTTGAGTAAAGTACTCCATATGATCTTGAATACTCTCGTGGTTGATACGAGTAGACAAGGCTATGATATCCAGAACTGCGTGGGTGATAACAAAAGAGAACATTTTCTATTTTTCATCAAGGAAATCGTTCCCTCTTTCACCCTCCTGGGCGATGACCTTCTTGAACCATATTGGTATGGTCCTCTCGAACGCCCTAACAAAGTAGCACGCCAGACATGAACTTTTGGTTAATTTCATATAGTTTCTACTAACTGTTGTTGTGACTTACATACAGTAATAGCTAAAATTCCTCCTTATCACTGTTCCTTGTATTTACCTTATATTATCATCCATTGTGAAGTTTACTGTGAGGAGAAATGAAGTTCTGGGAGTTTCGTTTCCTCGCTCTTTTGTTTGCTGCCCAAGACCATTGAATACAGACACCAGTGGTCCGACGGTGCTGGATTGGCGTGATGGGTCGTCCAAGCACAAGGGAAATGTTGTTCTTTTTAGATAAGATATAATAAACTCGCCCGATGACTTCGACACCGTGTGCAACCCACACAGTTTGCTGATAAGTGTCAGCGCTGTGGACTTTCCACTTGCTGTTTCACCGACAGCAGTAGGAACTGGACAAGAATCTAGAAGAATAATGCACAGAATTATCATTAAATTGTACGTCTGCTTGGGTAGATCTTTCCTCGCCCTATATTGTGGTGGTAAACCTTTTTAACGTTCCAAATTTTCATTGATCTTAACATTGGTCGAGCAGAAACCTACACAAGAAAACCATATAGTTATAGTAGTTTTGTTTGTGGAAACACCGCGTAAATTTATTACTGCAAAGCTTTCGATCCTCAAGCCCGGATCTTCATCAGTGCTAATAATATGTATATATGTAAGCAAAATTATATGTTTTATCGCTATGCAAACCTACAAAAACACCATATATTTTGTTTGCACCATGTACTGCTTATGCTGATGCCACAAGTTTTCATGGTTATAACATATTATTATTTAAGGAAGCTCCCTACAGTTTCCAATATATGTCAGTGTTTTAAACTAAAACCTATTTCATTAATTTAAATCTAAAACAACTATTTTTTGCACAAGCCATTGTTTCCTCATATATAAAAGAGTAAATTTAACCCACATTCGCTACTATTCACAATGAAAAGGGTAGGTCACCGTGGTTATTTGTCCGCTAAGACGGCTTTTTTGGTTAATATATGCCATATATATGGTGACATCATGTTGTTATGGTGACGTCATGTTGTCATGGTAACGTAAAGAGTAGCGATTGTGAGTTAAAAGTACTCTTTTATACAACAGAAAACAGTGGCTTGTGCAAAAAAATTGTTTTTTTAGATTCAAATTAATTAAATCGGTTTTAGTTTAATAAAATACTGACATATATTGGAAACTGTAGGGAGCCTTGCGTTCATTAATAAGTTTACTTACGGATAAGAGATAGAACTTTCTCAAAGTGACAGGTGCCTATTCCAGCACTCAATAAGATTATAAATGGCATGAAATCACTTTGAAAAAGATCTTAGCATGATAAATGAATTCTTTCCATTTAAAAATGCCAAGTGAATATGGTCGCTCTATCTTGATGACATAGTTTTCAAGACTTCCTTCCAGGTAATCCTTCACCTCATTGTCATTCTTTGTGGCAGGTATGAGCCGTAAATGGGGTACCATCCAAATATATTTCCAATTTTCCTCTGGAATTTCACCATACCTGTTAACCTATAGAATTCAACAAAATATTTATGAATTATTAGTTTACATTTCCATTTTCAGCATGTTCCTGTGACGTGAACAGCAAAACATGTTCGTACTATGTAGAGTCTAAAAAAATGACCCTAAAAATGTAATTCTTGCTAATGCTCAGTTGTGGATCTCTTATTATAAACACCAACTATGCTGCACAACGATATGTTGTGCAACTGTGCACAAGTGTACATTACAGCATACCAACAATGCATATAAACCTGTAACTTTTCATTGATTATATACGTGGACTCAACAGCATCTTTACATGAACAGCATCTTTACATGATTCCAAGAACGCCTGATCACATTCGTCCATGGGGACAAGTTGTCCCTCTTCGTTTCTTTTTTTCATGAAGTGCTGTTGACCGGTTGTAAGAGTGCCAACCAAAGTTTTCCCGCCGTTAGTCATGAACTCCCGTACTTTTGACCATGAATAATCAGTCAACTGGGCATCGGTTAAATTGTTCCAATAAACACCACAGTTTTCGTTAAATCGATGGTTGATTGCTGCCTTGAGTTGTTTTACACTCTGCATTTCATCACAGGTAACAAAACAATCCCTGCAAGAATGTAAGAGCACACTGACATCCAAGTACAAAAAACTTAAGAAGTAGTTTTGTTCCTAGAATAAGTTCTGTACATTAACATATGTGAAATTAAAAAAACAAACTTGTATAAAACAGTTAACGAGAAAATAAGCCATAAACCTACCCAAGTATTTCGCGACACAGCGCAATGAGTGTAGGTCATGACAGTAGACTATAAAACAAAAACTGCAAAAAGATGACATTTTGAACAATGAAAACTCATAAAGGACTGATAGTCTATAGGACCTGTGTAAAAGTACATGTATACGTTTTATTTAGCACATGTAATTTCAACTGTTTTAGGGTAAAATGGCCATGGCGGTGAACATGGCATATATGGCGAAACCTGAAAATAACCCCGCCATTGAAACGACAGTGCCGACATAGTTTCCGACTTCCGAAAAACAAAAGCGACATCCTTTCTGAAGTGCTTATAGTCAGGTTTAGAAACCCAACTAAATATATTATATTTATTGTATTTTATGATTTATGATAAAAAAACAATAAATATTTGCGTAATCATAAAAAATACAATAAATATAATATGTATTCAGTTGGTTGCTGTGGTGGCGAACAAACGTTTCATGAAAATATTATAAAATAGAGCCTGATTTCAGGTTAATCCGCCCTGTCAAGTAGCCACCAGGAATTTTCGCGGAGATTGCGAAGATTGGCTTTCCAATCAACCGATTTGTTTTTATGGGAGGTTTTTCCTTCGTAGATTCCCCTTATTACGTTTTCGTAGCGCTTTGCATTGTGGTTATAGTGGTATCACTGATATTCAAGATGGTTTATTTTTTGTCCTGACCCGTGCAAGAACTTTTTAAAAAAAGCTAGGGTCAGATGCGCGATAGCCAACAGCAAAATATTCGCGAAAACATTCAATATTTTCATTCGAGGCCGCTATCTTTATCAGTGATGCCACTATAACTACAATGCAAAGCGCTACGAAAACGTAATAAGGGGATTAGGGAATCATCAATTAATGTTTTCAATTTTTCGATTGATACTATTCTACAGCGAAGTACTGTTGGATACTGTAATCGAAATACATATGAAGACGAATAAGTGGCATTTATCGGCCAGGGAAGCGGCGAGCCATTAAAATGGTGGCACTGATATTAAGGTAATTCTGCAGTATTGCATTGCGCATGTTTACTGTGCACATCTTATACTGACTTATAATTTCATCCATTATACGTACCGTTTAAAAAAAATCATTTTATGATAATTTTATGTTACTTCAAAACATCTCTGGTTACATTCGTGCAAAGAATTACGTTAAAATCAATGTTTTCAAAAAAGGCATACAAAAGTGTAGCTAGGGTTCCTTGTGTCTGTAGTATATTTATTTGCTTGTATTTCACGTTTTAATGCCACAATTCCCTAAAAAGATCGGTGACCCCCGTTTTTTAACTGAAAATTTATTTCTTTAATGCATTTTACATTTCATATCCGAAATTAAAAGAAAAATCATTTCTGGATCTTGAAAAAAAAATCCTTTATCAATGCATGTTCTCAAAGAAAGATATGTAAAGAAATGTGGAAAAGACATTTGTGGATCAGAATTGTACACGTTAGTAGTTTCATTTTGCTCAAAACACAATATTTTTTCAAAAATAATTACAAGATAGGTTTACTAAAGCAAAATCCGCGCTAAAAACGTCAATAAATATCGGGCTGTTGTGATTTTGCTGTTACTCGTAATGAGCGTCAAGATGGTCCCATGTTGGGGTAAAGGTGGTATATTGTGATTGTCATATCTTCTTAACGAGTTCGGTGACCCCGACTTTTTTGTGTGATTTTACTTTAAGTATATATCATAAACTCCATGCCTGGGAAGTTTCAGCACATTCTCATTTCGGGAACAATTACTGCGGAATTACCTTAATAAATGACATATCGAAGGACACAATATCGAATATAAAATAACTGCACTGCTTCAAACTTGATGAAACTTGGCTGAAATCGTCTTTAGCCACCATTTATCACTATGTAAAAGTACAACAAAGGAAAGGAGGGACCGCTCGCAGTCTACAACTGGATGATATTTGCGAGACTTGACAGCGAATCGTTTTTTTTGTGCATATATTTTTCGTGGTATTAAAGTGAAATAAAATTATGTATTGATATTTATAGAAAACTATGACAATCCTTATGAAATCTACAATAATTAAATTAAATTAAGCATAGTTTTTCATCCCATGATATAATCAGTTTTTCATCCCAGGAAATAATAAAATTTAATTTCTGCCAGGTATACGAGTTATTTTCTGTATAATTATCAGTTTACCTTACCTTACCTTATCAGGTGGTGCATGGTCATTTTCTTAAAATATTATACTAAGAGCAATAACCCCTAAAAGCAACCCTTCTAAACCTGACTAGAAAGAATGTCGCTTTTGTTTTGTTCAGAAAGGATGTCGCTTTTGTTTTCCGGAAGTCGGAAAGCTATGTCGGCACTGTCGTTTCAGGGCTAACCTGAGTATCATGCTCTCGGTATTGAAGAGAGCCTGACACAATTCGCCTCTACGGCCTTTCCGCCCCCAGAATATCTGCCACGTAAAATTATTTCCGGTTGTAGCATATTTATCACTTATTCGCCTCGGGAAACATCGATGGTTGAGGGTCCACAAAATACACTGCTTTCCCGAGGTCTCAGTAAATAAGTGTTTTATTATATATCAATAGTCAAAGAAACAACAAATTGGGTCCTATTTCAGAATCATGCTTTAGTCCATATTATGGGTTTCCAACATGTCATCATTTTCCGTTTTTTGCTATATGCTTGCTACCATGCTTTTGATTTAGTAACACACTACAATACAGTTAACACAAACTAGCAAGTAATGTATCACGCATCTAACTGACACGCTAGACAGGCGTGACGGAAATGTAGTGTCAAATGCGAACTGGTAAGTGATAACCAGTCTGTATACATACAATGTATTAACTCTACACAGAAAATAGCTGTTTTAGGGCAAATTATAAAGTATTTCTATTATAAATCTGTTTACGATCGCAATGTTAATCATTTGTTACCGACGAGGTAAAAAATGGGAGAACTAATCAGGCAACGTAATTTGAGAGCTGTACGCATACAAAGGAGTTGCGGTGCGCGCAGTTAAACAATACCAAAATGTTAATACGCTACGGCAAACCACTTCGTTATAGTGTAAACACAATATAGTCTCAACACTAGAAACGTAGTGAATTTTTAACAGAGTGCAAGTCTTCCTATTCATTACACTTACGCTATATATTCCTAACAATATCTCCTGGATGCCCTTAAGGCGTTTTTCATAATGTTATTTGATTGTTTGCCCTTTAAATCGTTTGACCATGTGCGTAAAGTTTAAAGGACAACACTAAATGCGATTTATCGCTGCGAGAAGATTTTTAGTTGAAAGATTAATAAATATATTTCGGATAAAACGTTTTTCAAATTTACAAATAGTATTCATGTAGTATAATTGCTTCTGATGTTTTCGTTCAGGCATTGTTATATTTAATACGGAAGATATAATAATATAAAATCACTTACATCGATACATTATCCGTACGTTGAACGTCAAGAATCCAGCCGTTATAACGACACAACTTCAGCTTCGGTGGAAATTTCACACATGACTCGATGGTAAAAAAGAAATTGGAGATGCATTTATATTTCTCCTTGCTGATGTTTAAGTGCAGTGCCTTCGCTCCATCTTTGTCCTTCCGCATTGACAATCCTTTTATTGGTTATGCCGGTGTTGCCATAATTGCTTTAGTCCAGATCGCAGATTTCTTCGGACGAGCCCTTCTTCAGTCTTAACGCACTTTATGTCAGAAGCAAAAGACAGTAAACTGGACAGGCGCGCGCTTTTTATGCTAACATTATATGAATGGTAGTCATTGTCATTGTGCGCTGAAAAAGCCTTTGTATTACAAATTAAATTAGCACTTGCAACAGTGAACAATTAACAAAGCGCCACACAACTTTAGATCCTAATTTGTTTCATACAGTGTGTGTACCAAAACCGATGATGCACGGCATAGTTAGTCGAAATAAACATGTCATGTTTTTCACAAAAAACCGTTAGTTAACAAAGTAGAAGAATAAACCAACTACCAAAATTCAAAATTGGCAAATGTTACAACATTTCGGAACCAAAATTTGCAATTTTGTTCTTCTTACGTAGATAAAAAAAGTCTATAATGGGAATTGTACAGTCCATTGCAATTATAGTTGGCGTAAAGTGAATCTAATAAAATCCGTTTATAGCACGATAGCACGGCACTATAGTTGGTATATAGTGAATGTAACAAAGTCAATACCGCACGAAAGCACGATAGCACGGCACTATAGTTGGTATATAGTGAATGTAACAAAGTCAATTCAGCACGAAAGCACGATAGCACGGCACTATAGTTGGTATATAGTGAATGTAACAAAGTCAATACAGCACAAAAGCACGATAGCATGGCACTATAGTTGGTATACAGTGAATGTAACAAAGTCAATACCACACGAAAGCACGATAGCATGGCACTATAGTTGGTATACAGTGAATGTAACAAAGTCAATACAGCACGAAAGCACGATTAGGGGGGTGGGGGGGGGGATGTGACACCCCCCCATGTTTTGTGAAATATATCTAAAAAGTCGGTCCTGAAACCTGAATGGGACGAAAAAGTCGGTCCGGCTAAAATCTGAAAGATATCATTTTGTGTCGAAAAAAGTAATAGGTGGACATTTTGGAAATGGAAGTTGCATAAACATAAGAAAAACGCGTACGCATACACAAATTAGAGTTCACTGACACAAACCAAGAGATCAATTATATGATACTATCAACTTCCGTGTTGCAACAGTTCAGCCAACATAATGCGATCCGATTACCTCAAGCCCCCGCAGTGCAGTTAAAATGTGCATTGTTAGTCTTGTCGTAAAAGCTGAAACTTTGGAAGGCGGAAGTAAATCAGCGGCGTAGCCAAGATGGGGGCTCGGGGGGCTTTGCAATGGGCAGAAGGACTGCCCTTGTGGAAAGCTGAAATCCGGGCAGAAGTTGGGGTGGGGGTACGATGTGTGAATAATGATACCCATCTCTTCTGTTTGCCAATAAAAGTTGAAGTCTTCCCTACCTAGAATCCTAACTCCAGTACAAAATGCCTATATATGGTTGTTTTAAAGCACATTTGAACTTGAATTTGCGCTCAAAGCAGCACTCATGACCGACTTCTACAAAAACGAAGACATCATGCTATTTTACTGTTGTATTTGCATGTACAATACAATGTTTTACATAAATATTTTTTCGATCTAACAACATTAGGCGACTTAAAAATGCCTTTTTATGGTTGTAACTGTTCTTCAAACCTCGTCCTAAAATACATGA
Source organism: Paramuricea clavata (assembly GCA_902702795.2). Taxonomy (NCBI): domain Eukaryota; kingdom Metazoa; phylum Cnidaria; class Anthozoa; order Malacalcyonacea; family Plexauridae; genus Paramuricea; species Paramuricea clavata. Next base: position 12,379 of record CACRXK020003155.1, on the reverse strand, counting down.
AATAGCATCCTAATGAATCTAGAAATTCAAAATTTTCCTCGCGCCTATGCCTATGGCGCTCGCATCCGAAATCCATAAAAATTTTGCCCCCCCCCCTCGAAAGTTTAGACCACTGCAAAAGTTCTGAAAAAGCGAACGTTTATTTAAACTCTATACATAAATATTTTTCGATCTAACAACATTAGGCGACTTAAAAATGCCTTTTTGTGGTTGTAACTTTTCTTCAAACCTGGTCCTAAAATATGTGAAATAGCGTTCTAATGACTCTAGAAATTCAAAATTTTCCTCACGCCTACGTCGCTCGCATTCGAAATCCATAAAATTTTGCCTCCCCCCTCCGAAAGTTTAGACCGCTGCAAAAGTTCTGAAAAACTGAACGTTTATTTAAACTGTTGGAATACTATCCCCGTCTTACCGTCTATGCGCTTTAAATAGTTGGCTTTTCTTACCAAACACAGATACTACAAAAGTCGGTCCCAAAACGTAGGACACCCCCCCAAATTTTTTTCGAATGTGCGCCCCTGACTATAGTTGGTATACAGTGAATGTAACAAAGTCAATACAGCATGAAAGCACGAAAGCACGGCACTATAGTTGGCATATAGTGAATGTAACAAAGTCAATACCGCACGAAAGCACGATAGCACGGCACTATAGTTGGTATACAGTGAATGTAACAAAGTCAATACCGCACGAAAGCACGGCACTATAGTTGGTATACAGTGAATGTAACAAAGTCAATACAGCACGAAAGCACGATAGCACGGCACTATAGTTGGTATACAGTGAATGTAACAAAGTCAATACAGCACGAAAGCACGAAAGCACGGCACTATAGTTGGTATATAGTGAATGTAACAAAGTCAATACCGCACGAAAGCACGATAGCACGGCACTATAGTTGGTATACAGTGAATGTAACAAACTCAATACCGCACGAAAGCACGAAAGCACGGCACTATAGTTGGTATACAGTGAATGTAACAAAGTCAATACTGCACGAAAGCACGGCACTATAGTTGGTATACAGTGAATGTAACAAAGTCAATACCGCACGAAAGCACGGCACTATAGTTGGTATATAGTGAATGTAACAAAGTCAATACCGCACGAAAGCACGATAGCACGGCACTATAGTTGGTATACAGTGAATGTAACAAACTCAATACCGCACGAAAGCACGACACTATAGTTGGTATATAGTGCATCACAGAATCACTATACGCCAACTATATAGTGTATAACACACGTCAAGCAATTGTTAACCAATAAGCCCTTTGCAGCAGCTGGGGAAAAAACACTTTGCATGACAATATCTGGAGAGCATTATTAATCTAGTTGTTTGTCTGTTACTTTACTTTGTTTTGTAATTTCCATTGTTCTCCAGTCACTCATTCATTGTTCTGAATTCATGATGTAGTTAACCATGACATATAACGAAAGCACGCATGCTTTCAAATTTTTTTTAAAAATGATTGCCTATTTTAGGCATGGTATATTGTTTGTTTAGCAAAACGGGCAAACAATGAGTAAATCAGGTTATATTTAGTTTTTTCTTACCCTCCGATCTATGTCAAGTGTCACCTATCACATTACATGTCAAGTGGCTTTTTACGTATTATCTGAATTTATACAATCACAACTTAGTCTGCAACTCTACAAAGAAATATTTTCGTATAACAAATTATTGAACATTGTAAAGAACGACGATGTCTTAGTACTTAGTCAAACCTGAGTGCAAAATTTTAAGCCAAAAAAATGCGAGGTTTGTTTACCTCATATAACTTACAGGCAAGCAGATCTATCTTTAGTTCCTGAGCGTGAATCATTCGCATTATTGGTAATACATGCATTTCAAAATGCAGATCCTTTGTTAGCCTGCAACATTTTGCCATGAGTTTGCAGCATGGAGCATCATATTCCTGTGTATTTATACAATATAACTGTATAAAACTGTATACATGTGTAAGTAATGTTATTTTGAATGTTTAGTAAATTGATATGGTACACGGCAATGTAGCGTAACCAAATTCACACTAAATATAACAGACTATAGGGTTATTTTAGTGTGTACGCATCCGAAGCGCTCACTATTTTCAGATTTTTATAACAAACGCAGCCCAACAGCGACTGTAGAGCGCCTTTAATCTAACAGTGACGTCACACGGTACACGACTGTGTAGCGTGGTGATTAAAATACTTAAGCTATGTATTCTTTACTATACGCTACACAGCCGTGTACCGTGTGACGTCACTGTTAGATCAGACACGCTCTACAGTCGTTGTTGGGATGCGTTTGTTATAAAAAATCTGAAAATAGTGAGCGTTGCAGATGCGTATACACTAAAATAACCATATAGTCTGTTATATTTGGTGTGAATTTGGTAATGCACATAAAATACTTTTGTTGAAAACTTGTGTTAACTGCTCTGCATAATTAGTTCAGTAAAGCATATATCACGGCCAAAAGCTTCTCACCCACAAAATTATAAATATGCTTTAAAAAAAATAAACCAGCTTAAACAATCTGTTTGTTATCCTAAAGCAATGGCAACATCAAAAATTTATAGTAAGACGCCTGCTTTGGGTCAAAATTATCGATATTTTTTTCAGGTTATTTTCAGACAATCCTGGCAAAAATTATGTGGACACCTAACTTTTCTAACGCCAATATTAACATTGAGACGTTCTTTCATGAAATTTGTCGCCCCCTACCCCCTATTCAATGTTGTTTCGCGCATTTAAATTTGAAAAGTTTCATTTACCAACATTGAATTGGGAGAAGGAGGGGGAGAAATTTTCTGGGGATTAATTCTGTAGAAATACATCTATTTTTGTTTGAAGCATGCGGTGTCCACAATAATTTTTGCCAGGATTGTAGCTCTCGTACATTCACATCTCTGTTACGTGACCCAAGTATGGACACCTCAATCGGTTGAATTACTGACGAAAGTAGAAAGAACTAGACGGCGTGCGACGAAATTCATCCTTAACCTGCCATTTACTTGTTCTGTTGACTATACATCCAGACTGCAGGCTCTCCAACTACTTCCAATCTGCTACTGGCACGAGTACCTTGATATGGTGTACTTTTTCAAAGTAATCCATGGCTTAACAAACTCGTCCTTTGTTCTACGTAAGAAAACAACGAGAACCACAAGAGCTTCTAGCAACACCAATACAGCGAAGTACTGCAATGCAGAACAACGACTTTAAAAAGATCTTTTTGGATTAGAACAATCAGAACTTGGAACACTTTAACAGACACGTTAGACTTAAGTATGGAAAACCTGGGCACGTTTAAGTCAGTAATGCAAAGATATTATTTTGCCGCATTGGAGAAAGCATATGAATGTGATGATCCAAGAACATTTAAAACTATCCGCCCAAAATGTAACAGTGCAAGAACGTTAACCGAACCAGTGAACTGTTGTTTTTAGACGTTTTAATTGTATATATGTTTTTGTTTTAATCTTTTGGGCCCACAGTAATTGGCTTTTCAGGCTGTTGTGGTTACCCAGCCATCAGTTTAGTGTGTTTGTGTTTGCGTTTGTGTGGGTGCGTATGTGTTTATGTTTATATCACACAATGATGGAAAAGCAATTAAATTAAATTAAAAAAGAATCGGCTAAAAGAAGTGAGCCGACGTTAACAAAGGTAAGCTTGTTTTAAATATTGATTTTATAATGGCTTTAAAACCCGACGGCCTTTGCGTAATGCGTACATGATTCTCTTTATGATATTGAATTTTTTTAATAAAAGATAAAGCAAAGTTATTTGCAAGCGAGAATTTGAAATCATTTTATTGCAAACTCAAAGTTTATCGATAAAGCCAAATAATAGTTAAAAGGCAGTTTAGTTTTATAAAGAACACTTTAAAACGTTTTGTGAATTGTTTGTGGTTGAATTTTACCTTAAATTACATATAATTACATACATAACATATATATGTTGGGAAATTGATAATTTTGTAATTAAAAGTGATATTTTTAGGTGATTTTCATTTGTAAAAATATTCTTAAAAAATTATCATGTTACCATGACAACTACTTTAGATACTTCATGTTCGGAAAATACAATGGTTTTGTCAGCAAGGCGAGGGTTTCTGCATGCATGTATTTTCTAGTATTAAATTAATATAACTCTCAATCTTCTTGTTGTTTAATTTTAATGTCACAATATTTTTCACATTTGAGTTAATTTTTTATGGAATATCCTATAGAATAGTTAAGGAATGTTCAAAGTGATTTCAACATGAGCCAGCAGGATATATTCCAAAATATTAGACTGTAGGTGAAAATACTATAGATTATGCTATAAGACATGTAGTGTAGAATAAAATGTCCTATAGAATTTGAAAATGAGGGATCGCCATAATTGGGGGAACTGTGGCGAACTCCCTGGCACTACATTGTTGTATTTTTAAGTAGTTGCCGAATCTTATTAAAACATTAAAATGCTATAGAAGATTCTATAGGATATGACGTAATATAAACCGCTGCATTAACAGAATTAAATCTCTTCATGAAAAAATGAAAATGATTATGACAATGTGGATATATTTATTACATTACAGTATATCTAATGCGATGGAATCTGCTATACCTCTGACGCGAATGGCATATTTACATGTTACTGTCGAAAACTGTTGAATGGAATAGCAAAACAACATCAAATGCCTTCTCGCAAATCTTTCTTTATCAAACAAAAAATGATTAAAAAGTTTTACACAACAGGCCAATTCGACAACCCGTTCGGATGAGAACGCGATTACAAATGCGGTACAACACCAAAAGACGTTATTGGAGAGTGGAAAGAACCAAACTTTGGCCCCAACTCATTTGGAACAAAAGAAACATAATTCTTCAATGAACAGTAATGATGGTAGCCTGCAAGCACAGTCTCAAGGTGAAATCAATAATTATGGCAAAATATCAATATTAAATGCTAAATGAATCATACTGTACATCTTCATGTTTGGCAAAACTATCACGAAGATATTTGTTTCACATCGAGTGGAAAATATAGTACATATAATATTAAACAGAGAATAATACATGGGTGCTTGGAAATACCAGATTTATTTCGAGTGTTGAACATGATATCTCTAATCTAGATAATTTTTACAGAAAAGCGATAATTTTCACATGTGAGATTATCATAAATAATCTCACATGTGAGATTATCACTTTTATCAGTGCTCGAAATCTCTATAAAGCACTATACTTTATATAATAATAGAAGAAAATCTGTGAACAGGAACACATTCAAGAAGCTAATTAATATTGCCACCAATCAACACACATGTACGTATGAAAGTAATTGCATTGTCATTTGTTGTAATCTCTGTAATTGTAAACCAAAATAAAATCATATATGCATGCATACATTGTAGTGTCTTTTTACCAATTTGGATAGACAAATTTTACACCTCTTACTGGCTGTAAGACTAAGGATGAAGGCTAGATGTTTTAAGGTTTTCACTAGCCTCTTCCACAGGCATCTTGTGGTACTTACTTTTTTGCCTGCTAGCAAATTTTGCCCGATAATCTAAAGGCGATGCCTGCAGAGGAGGTTAGGTTTTCACCAAGTAATATCTACATATGTAGTATACTGTAATTGCTCCCTCATTTCGCATATTTACAGAGACGACTGGGGACGAGTCAGCTGTAATTGCATAGAGGCACAGATCGGATTGACCATTCTCAATCCGAGGGTTTGTCTAATTTCTCAATCCGATCCGATGCTCAAAAATCGTAAACCGACTCGATCGGGAAAAATATTGTAAATATGAAAAGTACAAGTTTTAACTAACATTTTATATCTACTTGTCTGTAAAGAAAAAAAAATCTGAATATGAAACACAACTCAAGTTACTAAGTTTTGCTTACTTGCTTTCAATTTAGGAATTCTAATAAGCTGAATATGAAGCTAAATGATGTACAGTTTTGTTTTTTTTATATATTTAGCCGTGCGGGACTGAGATTTCGAGCCTGGACCCTATTTAAACGGAAAGGTCGCGAATTGAATGTTTAAATTCAGTTCAAATAAAAACAATCCAACTGATCCGAAAAGAAACCCACCAAAAATTCGATCGCGGATGAAAAATAAAACAAAAATCATATCGGACTCGAACAGATCGAATGCGACACCTCTAATCAAGGGAAAGGTTAATTGGCTGACTTCAGAGTGACATTTCATCAAAACGTTTTTCTTCATGCAAGAGTAGGGTTAGGATTAGAGTTGGTGTTTAGAATAGGGCTAGTATTAGTAAAACTGTTGCTTTCTTACGTTTTGTCACTCTGAGGCCAGCGAAATAACCTCTTCCTCTAATCAATGCCTCGTTCCCAGAGTATGCCCGTTCACCGAGATCGGCTGGTAATACATTTTTTATTACATCATTTCCGACAATAACTTTTATAAATTCATATATCATATAGAACTATAAATAGAATATGATATTGTTGTTTACAACATGGTGGCATGAGAGAAAATAGAAATTTGCAACTTTGCATTTCTGATGTAATAACCTCCTAATTTACTGACCAATCAGCTGCATCATCTTAAATAGACATGAGAACGTACCTAAAATTAAAAATGTTGCTGCTGCACAATTTTGAAATCTCATTTGGTGTTTTGGCCGTTTTAAGGACAGTGATCACACGAAAGTTTTGTCATGAAAGGTAAACCTTAATTTTGCAATAACTATATAAATATCTTGTATACATGTTATTTCCACAACAAATTATGTTATTTTATCTCAGTTACAATACTAAAAAATTAAAATTCTGTGATTTATTCAGTTACTGTAGTACTTCATATTTATTCAGTATATTCTTCAATGTTCAATCTGTCAAAATTTTGACTCTTAATCATCTGCTACTTTTAATAAACAATGATAATTTTCCCATTCCAGAATCGGAAGAGATTAAATGTTATATTCATGGTGTCTCACCTGTGAAAGATGTGCAATTCTCAGGGAGAGAATATTTCAATTGCACTGTTAAAAAAAAAGATGGTCCTGTCCGTGCGGTAAGTTTCTCTCCCAATAAACATTTGGAATTTACTAGACGACAAAAAGCCAAAAGCCTGGTGAAAGTGTCGAACTATACCAAATCGAAAGGAAAAGATATTGTATTCAATCAGTATACCAAAATAACTCCTATTGACGACATTGATTTCCAACATTCTTCGAAGCTGCTTATCACTGGCCTTGCCAATACCATTGCATCGCTCAACGAAGTGGCTCCCGAACAGCTGATCAGCGTCAAGGCAGAAATAGCAGAGGTTTCAGGAGTCAAAATTGTAAATACCCAACATCAAGGGATGCTGAAAAAGCAAGAAGTACTTGTCCGGGACACTACAAGTCCCATGAAAGTCGTGCTTTGGGAAGACAACGTCGAGCAATTAGAGAAGAACAAAACCTACATACTGAAAAACCTGAAAGTAAAAGTATCAAACAGAGAAAGGTACTTAAGAGGCTGTCTCTGTAAGAACCGGGCACCCAGTTCTGGAAGGAAATATGAAAGTCTTCAAATTTTTCACAATAATTTTCCTTTTAGGTACTTGTATGAAAAAAGAAATCGGTTTGCGTTAAAAAGCTTTTTTTGTAAAATTTGGCTCATCGATATTTTACACCTTGATGGGTCCAAAATGGCAGCCTGAAACTGCCGTAAATAGCAGATTTCCGTACGACTCTCGCGAAGCAAGCAGGCAAGTGAGAGTCTAAAATATCAAAATATTTTAACAATCAGTGCTTATAGTTTCTTACAACAAAAAATTAGACACATCTATCCAGGATTTGAGGAGAAATAATTTTCTGAAAAGATACACTTTTACTAGTTTGAAAAGTCACACTTTATAAGACAAATTAAATAGCAAATTTCGTAAGTTTGGCACCTTATACCAAGTACACATTACTACCATTGTAAACTTAGAGTTGTGTTTTTTTAACAGGAAACGTAAAATATTTGGGCACTTGATGGGCATAGCCACAAATCATCTACAAAGTTTGATAATTTTCCTGTAATTGACGACGCATGCGTTGCTAACGTAATTTTTCTTGAAAACCCTCACCCAGCAACATTGCTTGAAAAATAACTTTAAAGTCAACTTTTATTTTGCTTTTGTTTATTGAACCTTTTTACAATTAATACGCAAATATTTTTTCTGTCGCGCTTGGTCATTTTACCGGTGGTTCCATGTTCATTGCAGGGGCGTGCTCAAGTTATGAATATCTTGAATCGATTAGCAAACGGCTTGAAATATCGATCGGCGAATACAGGCATTTATTTAAACTGTAAAACTTGTAACAATCTTTATATCTCTTCATAAACAAAGATTACAATTCTGCAATTAAGTTGCTATATTAAATAAATGTAAAAATTTATGCTATATGCTAATTAGGTCGAGCATTGTCAGAAACCGGAAAGTGTCAATTTCTCTGCTGAATATTTTGACTCGGGGTATATCAATAAACAATTGCTTTCTTATTAACTCATTAAGCGGCAAGCTGTTACAATGTTTCTACCCGCCTAAAGCGCAAGCAATATGGCGAATATGTGATTGAATTCAAGAGCTTTCACCAAAATGGCAATATCTCAGAAACAGTTGCATAAAAAAATCTGATCTTTTCAACCAAACATTAGTGATATATGATTGACCAAATTTAGTTTAAACGACTTTGCATACCTACATATATCATTAGTTTTTTCAATGAGAATTTTTATTTGTAAAGCAGTGACACTTTGTTTTTCATGTCACTCATCACCTAAAGGGGCAATATCTCCATAAATTTATATAAAACCAAAAAAAAAATCATTTACTAAATTAGTACATATCTATGTTATAACCAATTTTCATCTTTTGGGATATGAATTAGAAAACGATCAAAAATTATAAAAAATACTCATTTGCTTTTTTTGGGCAAGATATTTACAACACGAAATTTAGAACAGTAACTAAGTGTTCAAGTTCAACAAAATGTTCAAGCCAAAACACAGTGCTTGTTCATCTTTGGAGTTTCTAATTACCTCAAATATATTTAAAAGGACATATGGTACTAGAATTTATTTATTTTCAATATAAACCAAGGATGGGAAGGTGAGAAAATACGAATTTTCTGAGGTGTTTTTAACACAGACAATGACAACCGACATTTTCAAAGGCAAATTGCAGTGACAAAACCAAAAGTTATTCACTTCTCTACTCAAAGCACTGAAAAACACCATAAAGAGAAAGACATTTTAAACATACATCAGGTAAGCCTTTTAGCTCAATTTTCTCATGTTTCTGTTTGAAAAGAAACGGTTTTTAGCCAAAATTATTTTGCGTGCCAATGTAGGCTGCTATAAAATGTCAGACACGCGTTCTCTTTTGAAGTCTGGCTCTGAAAAACAATCGCTTTTTTTAGTTTGAAATAAGCTTTCATAAGGACTAATTGTGTAGAAATGTTATCTGTATGCTCAAATGAAAAAGATAACCTAATAGTCAGGTATTCAACATAGCTATAAAAGGGTGAAATAAGGACTTTCATCTTTGGTTGTTTGTCAGACATGAGAAACCACATTAGTGCCATTTTGTTGCGCGTGCTATTTTCTAAAATAAACACCTCAAAACCATAAACGTTTAGTTCAGAAAATAACAAAGTTTCCCATAGACATTAGTAAAAATGTTCTAGTGAAGCGATTTCATGATAAATAAGTGAGCTATGGGCCCAAAAGAACTGCTAAACTATGTTTTTGTTAGGACTTCAATTTCATGGCTTCCCGCAAAGGAAGCCATTTCAGAGAGAAGCAGCATTTTGCAAGCAACGGTCGCGACCTATTTTTGATAACGTTTCCTTCTGATTCAACGTGTAGTTACTAGAAAATGAGGTTGCATCAACATTATTATCTGCTTTATCGATTTAAAGTTTTAGGGGGATATAAAACCCAATAGAAAAAGCGTTTTAAAAGCTTTAGAACTCAAGTGCAGACTTTTTGAAAATTCGCACGCGGCCAGCAAGCGCACTAATTCAATACACTTATTTTAAACCACAATATGTCTGAAACGAGTTGTCGTTTTAAGACTAAATTGATGAAAATAGATATAACAGTGATTTTGGAGTATCCTACTTACTTAGTGTAATTTAATACTCGAAGTATTCTTGCCAAAAAGGGCACGTACGCACATAGTAATTTAATCTGGTGTCGTTTGAAACATACTTTAGCTAAAATAACAACTTGAACAAGAAGACCAACAATGGGGTTACGAAAACAGTCGAAATTGTGCCCAAATTTGCATAAACAGTTCGTCTAAAAAGATAACTTTAAACTAGATTCAACCAACTTTAATGCGGTCGAATTTTGTGAGTGTTTGATCGCATATTTCTACTCAAAAATACCCTTAAAAATATCGTATCTGCTCACTTGAGTTCCGTGTTCATCTTTCTTGTGATTTCCGACTTCTACTTTTAATAAAGTTTGGAGAAATCCTCATCTTTTTGGCTGAAAATCTCGCGGATGGAAGAACTTGGCCCCAAAACGTCAATACATTCGCTTTCCTTTCATGCCAAATTTTCGTTGTAAATGATTCAAAAACCTCTTCTTTCTTCGCTTTTAAAACTTGCTGTATAAAACCATTCTTTGCAACAGTTTCGCCATTGTTCATTATTTTTGAAAAACTAAGGTTTTAAACTTGAAAAACTTTGCGAGTTTTTGGCCGATTTTCTTGCATGATACACTGTTGAAAAGCTCGAATTTCACGTTCTATTTTCGTATCCGTTGCTAGGCAACCCGATAAACATGTGCTCAAATATCATGCCCGCAAGTTAAGGAGTCATGTTAGGGCGCATTCCCGCTTACCCCCTTGCCAATCTCAGGGCGCATTCGGGCGCATTGCCGCTTAATGAGTTAATAATAATTATAATCGCATGCCTATATTATATATTCCACCAACTTTTGGCATTCGCTTGAAAGTTTTAGTGACTTGAACATTAATATTTGGCTTTCATGTGGATTCGGTTTTAAGATGTCTTCCATGTGTTCATTTTCCACTCGTATAAAATCTGAATGCGGCAGTCATTTGTGAGTGTGGAGAATGTCATGTTGACAAAATGTAAAGACGATATTCGCGGGCATCTTTCAAGCTGCCACTCTTGTCTTGGGAAAATATCGAAGAGTATGAATTAATCTTAGGGACGGACCATTAGATATTTAAGGGGGGGGGCAAATACCAAAAAAATTCGGTCACAGAAAAAATTCAGAAAAAAATATTGTGCACAACAAACCTATTGAAAAGAAAATTGAGCAAAAACTAAGGGAAATTTTTAAAATCGTAATGCAATTGCTTCAGAAACATTAAATTGGTGTTTTACGAAAAAATTTATGCTTCCCCCCGTCGACGAACTTTCCGGGACAAAAATTTTTAGGTCACCTCTAAAAAAAATATCGTGCAAAAGAATGGAGCAGAAAAAAATATTCTTGCAAGCAGTTGGGGGGTGAAAAAAAATTCGTGCACAGAAAAGTTGCCCGCCCCCCCTCAAATATTTAATGGTCCGTCCCTTAGTCTGGAGTCAGCAGGAGAAGATGGGGGTTTGCCTCATCACGCATTGGGGAAGGAATGGCGTCCTCTTTGTTCGAGTCAGTATCCAACTCATTCATCCAAAAAGAAAAAAGTGAAAGGTTCCCATGTTGTTCAGCTAAAGCTTGCAAAGGAAATCCATAAAATAGGGCTGTAGAGTTGTAGGGCGGTAGAGTTTTAGAGCTGTAGAGCTCTAGATCTAGCTGTAGATTTGTAGAGTTGTAGGGCTGTAGAGTTCTAGAGTTCTAAGACTGAAGAGTTGTAGAGCTGTAGCGTTGTAGAGGTGTAGAGTTGTAAAGGCGCAGGGCTGTAGAGTTGTAGAGCTCTAGAGTTGTAGAGTTGTAGAGCTGTAGAGTTGTAGGGCTGTAGAGCTGTAGCGTTGTAGAGGTGTAGAGTTGTAAAGACGCAGGGCTGTAGAGTTGTAGGGCTGTAGAGTTGTAGGGCTGTAGAGTTGTAGAGCTCTAGAGTTCTAAGACTGCAGAGTTGTAGGGCTGTAGAGCTGTAGCATTGTAGAGGTGTAGAGTTGTAAAGGCGCAGGGCTGTAGAGTTGTAGAGCTATAGAGTTGTAGGGCTGTAGCTAAGTAGCTTTGTTGCCACGGACAGTGCCAATTTTCAATTTGTGCTTGTCTTTAGACGAATGCCAAAAGTTGGTGATATATAATATAGGCGTGTGTTTATAAGAGGTGAATATTCCCCGATAATCACTGAGCCTGAGGCGAACAATTGTTTTAGTATTTTTACACAAGCCTTTGGTGTTTTTTAGGACTGAATTTATTTTAATTTCGTTTAATTTCTTTATCAGTAACTTCCACAAAAC
>CACRXK020003154.1:0-37955 GCA_902702795.2 Paramuricea clavata | reverse complement strand
CACCGAATAGCAATTTTCAATAGCTTCAATTTGATATATAGCCCGACGTTTGGGGTCAAGTATTTCTGCTCATAACTCAGAAAAACTATTTTGGCTTCATCAAATCATAGGCCTTCATCATAGGAGTTAGCCTTCCAGTTTATTTATAGTTCAATGGTTCTGACGACTGCGCCACCGAAGCCGCCATGAACCTCCCAATTTTATTGTAATGTTTTCGTTCTCAGGCTGAGGAAGAAATATTACCAGACGTATTCTGGGAACCTACAGCAGAGGTGCGCAGCACGAGGTTAAAACGGCATGTTGTGGATTTGGATAATCAAGAAGAATTTGAATCCCAGAAGTAAGTGGAATTTGAAAAAAAATCATACAAGCATTAAGGGAAAGAAAAAAATCCTACAACTACACTGTAAAAGAGTTCGATAAAACTCCGAACTTGCAGAAATATTTCCCCTCACAGGATATCTAATGGTGTGCCCCTAATGCAAGACCCTCGCCTGCTTATTATGTATAGGATAATACTAATCATTGCCCCCAATGTAACAATTATTAAAATTGCAGGACAAAAAGCGATATCAGTGACAAAAAACGATGTCAGTGACAAAAAAAAAGATATCAGTGACATACCGTTTTTATATCGCCCTGATAAAGGCACAAGTATGTGATAGACAGTGATATAGACATTGTATGGTTATTTATTCTAGTTTATGGCGATATGTCAGTGACGCTATCCGTGCAAGTGATCAGGTACACTACTCTCAATTCTTATACATTCTTTTCTGTTAAAACGTTCACTACGCTTTAAAGCTGTGGATATCAGAATTTTTCCGATATTTCATATGCCATCGCCATGCTAATGAAATTGCAGGAAATCATAATATACAGTTAGTTCTACAGAAATAACATATTATTATTACGCATTACTTATACAATATTCGTTTTGATTGTTTACTCTTGATATCCTGCAATTTTGACGTCACACCTGCAGATAATAGATTTCTATGTGCAGATATGACGTCGATTCTTCGGAGCATAAATCGCAATGAAGTACAAAATAGAGCTAGGGCAAGATTTGCTTCGGGAAATGGACGACGCTATGTGCAAAAACTATTAGATGACGAGAAGCTGAAGGCACTAAACGAGCTACAAAGATAGCATTAAGAGTTTTCGACAAGTATTTTGAATGGAAGTAGACAGGGGCGGTAGCCAAGGGGGGGCAAGGGGGGGCGGTCGCCTCCCCAATCGCAAAAAAAACTATTCTCTGAAAAAGGCTAAATCCATAGAGAAATGGGGGGGGGGTACACGTTACATCCTCGAAGCTGAAACGGATTAAGTACGTCTCGACTGAGGAAAACGACGAAATACTGGAAGAACTTGAGTTCTAAAATCTCGTTAAAACAGTTGTAGATATGGTTCCAAGAGGAATAGATTTAGTTTAGATTTACATGTATATGCATTATGATAACATGAATATTCTTCTCAGACTTATTCTGTATCATATATAAAAGCGAGTAGAAACTTAGAAATGTCTGGGAAAATTTATGTCTTCGACGTACTTTATAATCTTGGGATTCTGCAAGATTTCACCCCCAAAATGCTTGAAATCACATTTCAGGGACTCTAAATTTCAAAATTTTCACGGGGGTGCATGCCCCCGGACCTCCATAGATGGTCTCGCGCCTTCGGCGTTCGCTTCGCCCCCCCCCCCAAAAAAAAAATGAAGCTCTGGCTACGCCACTGGAATTAGATCAGTAAAAGAGAAGAGGTCCTTGCCTAAACTTTAAAACTGAAAACTAAAACAATCTTGTTGTTTTCTTGCCGATATCGAGAGCTATAACACAAATCGAGGCCTTGATAATTCTCGATATTAAGCCGGTTTTGCACTAGGCGGAATTTTGCGCGCGGAGCGGAATCTTTCTTTGTCTTTTCTAATTAGTTCCACCCGAGAAATCACAAGACAAAGAAAAATTCCGCTCCGCGCGAAAAATTCCGCCTAGTGGAAAACCGGCTTTACGCTCATCCACCCAACAATGTTTAATTATTGTTATCATTATTTGTTTCTTGTTTTTAACTTTTTAAAGGTGAGAGCAACTGAAGAAAAATTTAAGCTTGAAGAAGAGCAACGTCGTGGTCACCGGGAGAGGAAAGAGCAGTGTGTGGACTGGGTTACAAAATTGTTTGAAAGAGATCCATGTCATCCTGAAGCTATCAATAAATATATTTACAAATATAAAAAGTAAGTGATGTTCACGTGGTGATTGATATAGGTTATGAATAGATCACGTGTTCACTTCATGTTAGATCTTTATAAGAGGCGGACACTAGGGGGCAGGGGGCGGGTAGGCTCAAAGTTAAGGTGTATTTTACATGAAATTTTGCTGCAAAAGGTGGTCGTATGTATGAAAAACAAACACTCGTGAGTCTTTCAGACTTCAAATCGTCTTCGCCCTTCGGAATCGTGCAATTTTGATTGTTTTTGAAAAACTCACTCGTGAATGTTCTTTCCAAATCGCAATGAAAACTATCCTATTACCTATATACAAATAGATTTGTGAATTTTGGTTTGTAACTACAGTAGTAGATGCAAGAAATAAATCCCTGATATCTTTCATTTGTTTTAGTGTACGTCCCTGGGACGGTATAACAGATTTATTTGAATACGAACACGAATTCAAGGTAAAAACTCGCACTCGGATCCATGCTCCGATGGTCAAACAACAAAGTTTGGTTGCAATGGAGGTTCACCCACCTTCGGGGGACGAGGATCTTTCACCACGATATCCGAAACAGACCGGAACACGTCGGAAGTACGGTAGTCAATCGCCGGATCGGATGAGTAGTATGGACGAGGATGACGTCACATCGTTTGTACAATATTTGAAACCATTGCGTGAGTCTCAAGCCGAACTCAAAGAACAGATTAGATCAGTACGAAGTGATATGAGACGTTACCAGACTGCAAATCGCGAGCAGCTCAGCAGCTTTTATACAAAGGACTGGGTACTGTTTTGTTTCCTTGCGATCGTGTTGCTATTTCAGTGGTATGCACAGAGTACACAAACGTCCGCGGTGCCAGAAATATAAGCCAATATACTGCCAAGAACTCGGAGTTTATACAAAGTACTGGATACTGTTTTGCTTTCTTGCAACTGGCTACACGGCACACGAAAAAGACGTCGCATCTTTGATTCGTTAAATCTTTATTGAGAGTTGTAAACAGTCACAGGGAGTGTCATATAGATCATGTGCAAAATGCTCAAAATCACTCAAACTGTAATGAATAGAATGGAAATTATTCAACAGATCCCCCGTCTATTTTCCTTACAAAATGGTTTAGTTTCGGTCCTCCGGTTTTATGCTTTAAAAAGTTCGGTATGTCGGATTTTTGTCCTATTTTTTGTTCAGAACTTTAATGCACAGTCCTTTTTATTGAGTAGATTATTTTAAGATTTGGTGCAAAAAGAGCGTGTCACTTATTGCCAGCCTTGTGTGACAAATCACACCTGACTTTTGATGGATACTGAGCCAAAAATGTTTTGAAAACTAGGGTCGGCTGTCTTGAGATAGGGTCCCTCAGGAATCCGGAACCAAACAAATTTTTAGGCCTTAATTTCGACCTGTCCATGAGTGGCTAGTGGGGAAATATTGGAAATTTCAAAAGTTAGAACTTGATCGTGAGCAAATGCTAAGAACAAAGGGTCCATTCACAGTGGCAGGAAGGTTTTTTCACGCACTTTTGCAATAATTTTTGTCATCGGATTGAACGAACTAATAGACGAATTAGCTTTCTTTTTCCGTACCAGCTGATGGAATTTTGGTCACAGTTTACACAAAATGTTATTCTTGACATCATACACATTCCTGCTGTACTTCATTTCGGAAAAATTATAAACATCTGCCCAAATTTTATGATATAAATTATTGTATATCAGGGTTCGTACAAAACTTGAAAGTGCTTGAATTTGACAACAAAAATTGAAAACCTTGAAAGTCCTTGAATGTATCAACAAGTCGGCTTGAAAGAGCTCGACTTTATGCTTTAGTGTTGGATATTTGACGTTAAAAAGCGAATATTTTGGTGAATTAATTTTGTTCATGTCTTACAAAGTTGTTTGGAGTTCACTAAATTTTCAACTCTTGAATTTCATGAACATGACCATGAAAGTCCTTGAATTTTACTCTTCCTAACCTGTACGAACCCTGAGTATATGTATATAGATAGTAATGATGTATTGAACAGAGAAGAATATTATACGTGTCTCTTGTAAGTGTCGTTAATTTTGTTTGCTTCCCTTTTGTTGTTCGCCATTGGTATTCTTTGTTTGAAATGACGTAATTTTGGGATTTCAGTTGACGGGCAGGTACGACTAAAAAGATGAATTACCGTTCAGTTTTCCTTGCTACAACAATTCTGATAGGAGAAAAATCGTCCACAAGTTGTTTGATTGCCCGTCATTTGGATGAAGTCATGTGATTGCAAACAAAGATTTATAATTTCATCCTTATCATGGCATGTTTTACGGAGCCTGAAATAACGGTCGGAGATCGGATGTTTTCCGACCAAATTACAGTTTGTCCGACCAAATGCTAAATTGGGCTGGCGCCTAATAACGTTGTCTAAATAAGACTTACTCTTATTATACAGGGTGTATTAAAAAAAAATGCAACTTCGAAATTTCCCAAGAAATCGACATTGTTTTAAAGATGATGTCCACTCCTGTGCACATGCGCGAACTTTGTTTACGTTTTGAACTGCTATATTTGTAAAATATGATATACTAACTGAATATCTAACACTTTTCTGGTTCGCCATGCTTGTAAATGAATATAAACTCTACGTTCGAAAGATGCAAAATTTGGGCAATGTTTATATCTGGGGGTCCCCCTTTGTTATGAGCAGAACTGATGCGCAGAACGGAGTGTACATCATCTTTAAGGACAAAAGATTTTAGGTGCCTGGGAATTTAAAATAACACAACTGTCAAAATTACTGCATACGCGAGGGCATAAAGCAAAATTTATGTATTTATTTAATGACATGACTTAATGATTGTCGGTTCGAGTATGTGATTTTTCGGAACTGAGCCTAGTTCCTTCGATATCAATGCAATCTAGTAATCATGATTTTTTTTCTATGTTGCCGGATTGTTGGTGTTATGTACACCATTGTATGTATGTATGTAAACTTTATTTAAAGACGTTAGCCTCGTCAACGATTTGTTGATTTTCACGAGGGACGTCTGTTACTATTAAAAATTACAAATATGATACAGAAAAGAATAAAGAATTATATACAACTATTTACAGTACAAGAATTAAGTTCCAAACGGTGTGACCCATATTTCTAAAGCATGCATATACAGTATATTAGAGGATGTTAGCGTGAAACTTTCAGGCAGTTTTCAAAAGAATAAATTGATTGCGCTAGCTTCGCATCAGAAGGAAGACTATTCCACAATTTAGCTCCGCTATACTTAAAGCTTTTTTTTAGAAATTCTCGTTTTGGCTTAGCAAGGGTAAGGTCAGTATAAGTATTGCGAAGATTATAACTGGTTTGAACAAGGTCCCTTCTCGTTAGAGCATCCTTCAAGTTCGGCCCAGCGCAATCATTCAGGACTTTACACATTAATGTGGATTTAGTTGTACGCTGTCTCATCTCTAAATTTTCCCAAGCAAGGGATCGAAGAACATCAGCAGACCTTATTTCATAGCTGGCGCCGGTTATAATTCTCGCTGCACGGTTTTGGAACTTTTGAAGCTTATCGTTCAGCTGTTGGTTACAGACGTCCCATAATGGACTACAATAATCAAAATACGGTTCTATCAAAGCTCTGTAAATGGTATGCAGGATATTTATAGGAACATATTGCTTAATTCGTTGCATTGCTCCTATGCCGGCCCCAATTTTCTTACAAATCATTTCAACATGCTCATGCCAATTAAGGTTTTCATCAAGTTTAACCCCAAGGCATGTGTATGAATGAGCAAGAGTTATGAATTGGTTATTCATCATTACTGGAATATCATAAGTCATAGTATCAGTATTATACTTTGAACCGATATACATTAATTTGGTCTTAGTTGGGTGGTGTTGCAGTTTATTTCGAGCAAGCCACGCACCGACTTTTTTCAGGTCATTATTTAGATTTTCAGTAAGTTCCTCAATAGTTTTGGCAGAAGTAGAAATTTGAGTATCATCAGCGTGGTATTCGGGTAAATCATTAATATATAATAAAAACAGCAAGGGACCAAGAATTGATCCCTGCGGAATTCCGCACACAATCGTTTTAGGTGATGACATTGCACCGTTGACAATGCATGCTTGCTCTCTATTAGTTAGATAGGACTTAAACCAATCCAGTTCCACATTTTTTATTCCAAATTGATCATTCTTCTTTTGCAATAAGATTGTATGATCAATAGAATCAAAAGCTTTTCTAATATCAAGGAAAACAACACCACTCAACTGACCATTATCCATGTTCTCATAAAGTGTGTCACACATTTGAATGAGTGTTGTTAAAGTTGAATGCTTAGGCCGAAAGCCAGATTGATGTTTAGATAGCAGCGAATTATCATTCATAAACTTATAAATCTGGTTGAAAACCGGTCTCTCTAGTATTTTACTGACAATAGGCAATATAGATATCGGTCGGTAATTTTCACATCTTTGTCTATCATCAGATTTAAAAATTGGCATTACCCACGCCTTTTTCCATTCATCAACATATATCCCAGTTTTGATTGAAAGATTATAAATCCATGTTAATCAAGGACCAATAACTTCCGCGGACAATTTAAGAGCTATAGCAGGGATATTATCAATACCGGTAGACTTTGAAATTTTAAGATTACGTAATTGACAAATAATACCATCCATACTAATTTCAGAAAACTTAAAATTTATATTAGAGTAATAGTTAGAGTGGTAATTTTCATCATCTGAAAAGTTCGTACATGGAGAGTCGTTCTCAATTTCATTAGCCAAATTTACCCCGATGTTAACAAAGAAGTCATTAAACGCCTCAGCTTTCAAAGTATCATCTGAAATCACAACATCATCACATTTAAGTTGAGAGATATTATTTGATTTTTTATTTTTACCTAAGAGAATATTAATTAACTTCCAACTATGTTTCATATCTTTCGATTGTGCGCAGTTCTCAAATTTGTTACAGAAAAATGCTGTTTTAGCTTTAGTTAGTTCTGAATTGACTTTGTTACGTATTTCTTTAAATTTCTCCCAGTGAATCTGGGAATTATTTTTAACAGCCATTTTCTTGTAAGAGTCCCTAACCCTCATCAGATTTTTGATATCAGGGGAAATCCAAGGAATCTGGCGCTGAGGACAAGGTTCCTGGCCCTGAGGACAAGGTTCCTGGCGCTGAGGACAAGGTTCCTGGCCCTGAGGACAAGGTTCATGGCGCAGAGGACAAGGTTCTTGGCGCTGAGGATAAGGTTCCTGGCGCTGAGGACAATGTTCCTAGCGTTGAAGTCAATGTTCCTGGCGTTGAGGAGAAGGTTCATGTCGCTGCGGATCAGGTTTCTGCCGCTGAGGACAAGATTCCAGAGGCTGAGGACAAGGTTCCTGGCGCTGAGGACAAGGTTCATGGCGCAGAGGACAAGGTTCTTGAAGCTAAGGACAAGGTTCCTGGCGCTGAGTACAAGGTTTTTGGCGCTCAGGACAACGTTCCTGGCGCTGAGGACAAGGTTCCTGCCGCTGAGTACAAGGTTCCTGCGGCAGAGGACAAGGTTCCTGGCGCTGAGGAAAAGGATCCTGGCGCTGAGGAAAAGGATCCTGGCGCTGAGGAAAAGGGTTCTGACGCTGAGGACAAGGTTGCAGTCGCTGAGAACAAGGTTCCTGTCGCTGAGGACAAGGCGCCTGGAGCTGAAGAGGAGCGTCCTGGCGCTGAGAAAAAGGCTTTTGGCACTGAGAACAAAGTTCCTGCCGCTGAGGAGAAGGTTCCTGGCGCTGAGGAAAAAGGCCCTGGCGCTGAGGACAAGGGTCCTGGCGCTGAGGACAAGGGTCCTGGCGCTGAGGACAAGGCTCCTGGCGCTGAGGACAAGGCTCCTGGCGCTGAGGACAAGGTTCCTGTGGCTGAGGACAAGGTTCCTGGCGCTGAGGAGAAGGTTCCTGGTGCTGAGGACAGGGTTCCTGGCGCTGAGGACAAGGTTCCTGCTGCAGAGGACAATGTTCCTGGCGCTGAGGCAAAGGATCCTAGCGCTGAGGAAAAGGGTTCTGACGCTGAGGACAAGGTTCCACTCGCTGAGAACAAGGTTGCTGGCGCTGAGGACAAGTTTCCTGGCAATGAAGTCAAGGCTCCAGGCGCTGAGGACAAGGTTCCTGTCGCTGAGGACTGGGTTCCTGCCGCTGAGTACGAGGTTCCTGCCCCTGAGGATAAGGTTCCTAAATTTTCCCAAGCAACGGATCGAGGAACATCAGCAGACCTTATTTCATAGCTGGCGCCGGTTATAATTCTCGCTGCACGGTTTTGGAACTTTTGAAGCTTATCTTTCAGCTTTTGGTTACAGACGTCGCATAATGGATAGGCCGTATTCTGTGGCACGAAAAGTCGCTTAGAAAATGAATTCCGTTGCCCGGGTTCGGGCACTACTTTGAAACAAGATAAATAATTAGGATAAAACATACAAAGTCCAAATCCGCTTGTTTGCACTTCCCAAAACCTGCAGTTTTCGAGTACTCCTTCTTCGAAAATTTATTAAATCAACATCTTTCGCAATCGATCGCCGCCATTTTTGTTCAGGATACTTCCTGTAATAAACACTATAAATGGCGATTTTTGCGGGCTCACACTCGTTCTTACATGAAGTTCCGTAAACGTCCGCTGTGCAAACATGACTTGGTGGGTCTGGTTTTCGGGGGTTAGTGTGGGGTATAAGTAAAATTTTGAACTTTTTTTTTCAAAACTACACCAATCATCAAATAATTAGACGGGAAAATTCCTGTTTATTTTGGGAAATTAACAAAAAAGACAAAATTATTTTAAAAATTTCAAAATCATTTAATTAGCATGTACATGTGTTACTCCATTACAATTTTAAAGAACGTTTTCTTTCTATTAGATTCTATTGCATTTATTAGTGCTAATTACAATGTCAAATGCTTATAGTCAATAGATAGTTCGTCGTGCGCCAACATCAGCATTCTTTTCTGAAGAAGCTCCAACGTCTTTTTTTTGTCCCACCCACTCTATAATAGAATTAGATATACCATACATTTTATCACATATTTTAATGTGGCAAATTTAGAGTGGATAATGTACAGTACACAGTTTTACATAAAAATAAAGCACATACCACATATGTATCTAACCAAACGATGGAACACCATGTTGCTTAGCCGGACACGAAAACCAAAAAAACCCTTTGGGAAAATCTGGAACGTGTTCTCCACCCCATGCTACAGCAACGCTTTTGGAGGTTAAAAGCTAACTCCCTCCTTCCTTTTGATACTGGTCTCCGGAATTTCTTTTAGTGTTCTCCAGTATTGGTGTCCGTCATTGTATCCGAAAAAAATAACCACAAAGCAGTTTCCTCTGTTTAGTCTATGACCTGTATATGACTAGAGCATCAGACTTTTAATCTGAGGGCCATGGGTTCGAGTCCCATATCGGGCTCAAGAAAGACTGCGAAATTATCATTTTCGGGGGTTGTTCAAATTTAGCAACCTATTTGGAATGGACAACACACTTCGAAGTACGTTCTTAAGAGATATAGTACCTGCCGAAATAGCACAGATGAGAGAGCGTCAGACTGAAGATCTGAAGGTCACTGGTTTAATCCCGGATTTCGGCAAAACGACTTTCCTAAATTATCTGACTTTTTTTTAATGATACTAAGGTAATTATTAAGAATATCACGATCTTATTGACGCACGAGATTCTCAACCTCCGTGCTGCCCGGTTAGCTCAGTTGGTAGAGCATCAGACTTTTAATTTGAGGGCCATGGGTTCGAGTCCAATATAGGGCTCAAGAAAGGCTGCATTATCATTTTCGGGTGTTGTGCAAATTTAACAAGCTATTTGGAAAGGACAACACACTTCGAAGTACGTTGTTAAGAGTTATAGTACCTGCCGAAATAGCTCAGATGGGAGAGCGTCAGACTGAAGGTCTGAAGGTCCCTTGTTCAATCCCGGGTTTCGGCAAAAAGACTTTCCTAAATTATCTGACTTTTATTTTTAATGATACTAAGATAATTACTAAGAATATTACGATCTCATTTTCGTGGATTCTGAAAATTTAACAAGCTATTAGGAAAGGAAAAACCCACTTCGAAGTACGTTCTTAAGAGTTATAGTACCTGCCGAAATAGCTCAGATGGGAGAGCGTTAGACTGAAGATCTGAAGGTCCCTGGTTCAATCCCGTGTTTCGGCAAAACGACTTTCCTATATTATCTTACTTTTTTTATGATACTAAGGTAATTACTAAGAATATCACGATCTTATTGACGCACGAGATTCTCAACCTTCGTGCTGCCCGGTTAGCTCAGTTGGTAGAGCATCAGACTTTTAATCTGAGGGCCATGGGTTCGAGTCCCATATCGGGCTCAAGAAAGGCTGCATTATCATTTTCGGGTGTTGTGCAAATTTAACAAGCTATTTGGAAAGGAGAACACACTTCGAAATACGTTGTTAAGAGTTATAGTACCTGCCGAAATAGCTCAGATGGGAGAGCGTCAGACTGAAGATCTGAAGGTCCCTTGTTCAATCCCGGGTTTAGGCAAAAAGACTTTCCTAAATTATCTGACTTTTATTTTTAATGATACTAAGATAATTACTAAGAAGATTACGATCTCATTTTCGTGGATTCTGAAAATTTAACAAGCTATTAGGAAAGGAAAAACCCACTTCGAAGTACGTTCTTAAGAGTTATAGTACCTGCCGAAATAGCTCAGATGGGAGAGCGTCCGACTGAAGATCTGAAAGTCCCTGGTTCAATCCAATGTTTCAGGAAAACAGCTTTTTTTCCTGACTTTTTTTTAATGATACTAAGATAATTACTAGGAAGTTTACGTTCTTATTGACGCATGAGATTCGCAATCTCGGTGTGGCCCGGTTAATTAAATTTGGTAGAGCAACAGACTTTTAATCTGGGGCCATGGGTTCGAGTCCCATATCGGGCTCAAGAAAGACTGCATTATCATTTACGGGAGTTGTGCAAATTTAACATGCTATTTGGAAAAGAAAAGCACACTTCGAAGTACGTTCTTAAGAGTAATAGTACCTGCCGAAATAGCTCAGAAGGGAGAGCGTCAGACTGAAGACCTGAAGGTCCCTGGTTCAATCCCGTGTTTCTCCAAAAAGACTATCCTTTTTTTAATGATACTAAGATAATTACTAATAAGATTACGATCTTATTGACGCATGAGATTCCCAATCTCCGTGCGGCCCGGTTAGCTCAGTTGGTAGAGCATCAGACTTTTAATCTGAGGGCGATGGGTTCGAGTCTGATATCGGAAAAACAGACTTCGAAGTACGTTCTTAAGAGTTGTAGTACCTGCCGAAATAGCTCAGAAGGGAGAGCGTCAAACTGAAGACCAAATAGCTTTATTTGGAAAGGACAACACGCTTCGAAGTACGTTTTTAAGAGTTATAGTACCTGCCGAAATAGCTCAGATGGGAGAGCGTTAGACTGAAGATCTGAAGGTCCCTGGTTCAATCCCGTGTTTCGGCAAAACGACTTTCCTAAATTACCTGAATTTTTTTTAATGATACTAAGATAATTACTAATAAGATTACGATCTTATTGACGCATGAGATTCCCAACCTCCGTGCGGCCGGTTTAGATATGTTGGTAGAGCATCAGACTTTTAATTTGAGGGCCATGGGTTCGAGTCCCATATCGGGCTCAAGAATGTCTGCGTTATCATTTTCGGGGATTCTGAAAATTTAACAAACTATTTGGAAAAGAAAAACACACTTCGAAGTACGTTCTTAAGAGTTATGGTGCCTGCCGAAATAGCTCACATGGGAGAGCGTTAGACTGAAGATCTGAAGGTCCCTGGTTCAATCCCGTGTTTCGGCAAAACGACTTTCCTATATTATCTGACTTTTTTTATGATACTAAGGTAATTACTAAGAATATCACGATCTTATTGACGCACGAGATTCTCAACCTCCGTGCTGCCCGGTTAGCTCAGTTGGTAGAGCATCAGACTTTTAATCTGAGGGCCATGGGTTCGAGTCCCATATCGGGCTTAAGAAAGATATCATTTTCGGGATTCAGCAAACTTAACAAGCTATTTGGAAAAGACAACACACTTCGAAGAACGTTCTTATGATATACAGAACCTGGCGAAATAGCTCAGATGGGAGAGCGTCAGACTGAAGATCTGAAGGTCCCTGGTTCAATCCCGGGTTTCGGCAAAATGACTTTCCTAAATTATCTGACTTTTTTTAATGATACTAAGATAATTACTAAGACGTTTACGATCTTATTGACGCATGAGATTCCCAACCTCCGTGCGGCCCGGTTAGCTCAGTTGGTAGAGATTCAGACTTTTAATCTGAGGGCCATGGGTTCGAGTCCCCTAACAGGCTCAAGAAAGCCTGCATTATCATTTTCGGGGGTTGTGCAAATTTAACAAGCTATTTGGAAAGGACAACACGTTTCGAAGTACGTTTTTAAGAGTTATAGTACCTGCCGAAATAGCTCAGATGGGAGAGCGTCAGACTGAAGATCTGAAGGTCCCTGGTTCAATCCCGGGTTTCGGCAAAAAGACTTTCCTAAAGTATCTGCTTTTTTTTTTTAATTATACTAAGATCCCAACGTGAATCCCAACCTCCGTGCGGCCCGGTTAGCTCAGTTGGTAGAGCATCAGGCTTTTAATCTGAGGACCATGTGTTCGAGTCCCATATCGGGCTCAAGAAAGGCTGCATTATCATTTTCTGGGGTTGTGCAAATTTAACAAGCTATTTGGAAACGACAACACACTTCGAAGTACGTTCTTAAGAGATATAGAACCTGCCTTAACTTTACTCTCTTCTGTTTTGGTCAATTTTGCTACTATTTAAAAACTAACAGACGAGTACACGTCCGCGTATTTCCTTAATTACTCGTAAAATATTATGTCATTCTTTCTCATTTTCTAATAGGCAATTAATATTTTCGCTTAGAGACAAAGGCATTTCTCTTTAGTCGGCCACAATACAAGAAATTGCCTATTAGAATACTGTCTTTAGACTCCTTCAGCTTACTCTCCAATCATACCTGGGTGTTTCTTTTCCAATGCAGTCATCTCCAATATATATGCCGACCCATATCTGGCATAATTGACTCTATCGCAAATGAAAAACCATGGAATCGTAGCCCTGAAAGCCATCAAGTGAAGATCCCAGTTTACTTGTCTGGTTACCCGAATAAACATCAGTAACACACCTTATAAGAAAACAAAATTTACTTACTTAATAATTATATACATACATGAAAACATTTCTCAATTCTGATTGGCTAAGAGCAGTGCAATTTTTTCGAAATACAGTGCCAAAAAATGAAATACAGTGCAAAAAAATAAATGCAGTGCATTTCATTGACTATTTAGGCTTTCTGATTGGCTTAAAATATGAAAAATAACAAAGATAGCGAATAAGATACAACAATTTCCAGCAGAAATAATACAAAAACAAACATTTAGGATTTTAGGAGAAACAGCATAAATTTTTCATGTATATATTATTAATAAGTAATACACTCGTGAGTTTTTAAAAGACTTCAAATTGCACTCATCCTTCGGACTTTTGACAGTCTTTGAAAAACTCACTTGTGCATGTTTTTTCCAAATTGCACTCAAATTAACCCATACTATTACCTATACAAGTATATGGAACCACAGCAAATAAAACAAATTAATAAATATAGAGTTTTTCAGCATAATTACCTGCCATTTCAATATACATGGTCCAAAAGGCAAATGTCCTTGATTTACTGGATGACTCTGCTATAAATAGTTCATAGGATTCCAATATCTGTTGCATCAAAGGACTTTCTATATCATCACTCAGGAACTTATCTTCCGGAAACGAGCCTGCCATGCTCTCAATGAATGAAGTCATAACTTCTTGGTCTTCTTCGGTCATTTGATCCATAAATGCTTGGAATCTTAGGCGTTGCAGTGCTTCATACATTATCTTATGACACGACACTGACCTGTTGTAATGTTTACCAGAAAGGACGCCTTGGATTGATCCTTCGCTCACAATACCAGGTTCTATAAATACATCCTACATACAAAAAGAAAAAAATCATGTTTTAGTTGATAAACATATACAGAATGCATGTGGAATGAAACTGTTACTGTTCAGTTTCACTGTTTCTTAATTAGCACCGCCACAAATTTATTATTTGTTAATAATTCCTGTTTCCCTAACAAGCCTGGGTATGAGATTTGTTCACAGTCAAGTTAACTTAGGGTAGATAATTAAGTGTTAAATTAATTACCTTTAGGCCTCCATCTTCAAATATCTTTGACATAGCCGACAGATAGGTCATGATAGTGTGGAATTCACCAAAGCGAACAACAAATCGATTGAAGAATGTCTCTTCCTTCCAGCGAACCTGTTGAGCTTTAGCATATACAGCTTCGTCAAAAACCAACACCGCATATTTCAGTTCCAACTTATCAGCGATTTCTTTGCTCCTTGTAAGCATTGTGTTGATAGTGGAATATTCTGTTGGTGATGCATCAATAACCGGCAAATAGCCAACCCTGGATACATGTGGTAGCTCTTTACTAAAGAGCATGGTATTAAACCCTGTCCTTCCTGGTAATACTTCTTCATTTGCAGCACATATATATATTTGATTAAGATATAGGCTAAATCAAGTTTAGAAGCTGTCTGTTTTGAGTCATCTACTAAAGTAAGTTCCAAACATTCAGGATCCAGTTCAATACTTTGAAATGTAGGTGTTTTCTTTACTCCAATACTGTAAGGCACAATATCAGTTGTAGGCATTTCTACTGCCCGCTGTGTCTTCTTTATTAGGGTTGTCTGGTTTGATGAACTTATCTGTTTTTGATCACAGACAATTTGGGTAATGATCCCGTTGGTAACATGAGTCTGTTTAGCAATTTCTTCTCCAAAATCAATGTTGTCATAAACCAGATTGACATACTCCTTTGCAACAAATTCCCTTGGAATAATGTTTGATGTGTTGATAGTTTCCTGTGCAATAGCTGAATCATATGCCATTGTCGAAGACAATGAGACACAATGTCCAAAACCACTCAAAATCTTAATCAGGCCCGAACAACCAGGCATCTGCCGAACAGTCATTGCCAGTGCTAGGGACTTGCGTGTCTGTACTTTCCCCTTATTAGAAATATAGACCAAATCTTGACACAGAGAAAAAATCTTTGTTGTAGTTTGCTCATTTAATTCAATGTAATCAGCATTTTCTGGGTCATCTGAAAACCCAAGCATCCATGCCAAAAAATTAAACAAGAGAGGTGATACTAACTTTCTAACGTTTTCACCAGTAATATCTGATGCATGTGGTGGCCAGTTCTTGTACCAAGCTGATGTACAATCATGCAAGTTGTTCCTCAATGTTAGGCCAACTGTATATATTTTTTTCACTGTTGCACTTGTGTACGTGAATGCTTCCGTTCCAATGTCATCATCAGACTCAGACTCTTGTGAACTCTGAGACGTTTCTATGTCATCATCCATAAAACTTTCTGCTACACTTGCTTGGCTGAGGCACTCTGCATAAACAATTTCACTCTTGTTCCGTACCTTTGGTCTATGGAAAACAAGTTGTGGAAACTTTTTACCCAATCTTTGCTTTAATCGAAATGTTCTATAAGTTGAGGCATCAGTGTTTTCAACACGTTTCACTGTCTTGACAAACTCTCTTTTCAACTTTTTCATGTAAAATATATTCTCCTGCTTAAATAGTTTTTCTTTAACAAACTCTTCACAGAAGACATTGAATGATTCTTCATACTTGCATTCATGCATTTCACCTTCATTGTCATTTGATTGAGTACTGGGGCTGTGCCTAAGAAATGATGTGTACTTTTCATAACAACGTTTATGATATTTCACTTCTAATGCTACTAGGTCCTTATCAGCAATTTGAATCAAAATACTTTCATCAGCTTTCTTTGTTGCAGCTTCTTTCAGTTTACCACCATCTACTGTTTCTGCAGATACCATTTTGTCCAGCTTTCGCTTTTTCGACTTCTAAATAATAGAAAACCCATGTATAGAAATCACACAATTACCGTCTATATAACGGCGAATAAAGGTAATGCAATCAATATATAACTATGCAACACATATTAGAAAAATAACAATATAAATTGTAAAAAAATAAATCAATAAACTTACCGATTCAGTGAAATACGACTTTTCTGATTTGCAAATTATACAAACGCATGGCAACACGTGGGGATTCCGTGATTTAGCCGCCGCACCCGTACGCGAACTCAGCGTAGATCTCAGCATTTTTTTTACAGGTGGAGTTTCATCTGATTCCGTTTCTTCATCGGTAATATCAATACCAGAGGATGAAGGCACACCTTCTTTGTCCATATTCTGACAACGCACTTGAGCTCGTTTGATCATACGGCTATTTGTGAATGCCGAGTAACAACCTCGATGGTAAGAGAAATTTGCGTATTCGATACTTTCAATCGTGCTACTTTCCATGCTGTCGCTAACAAATTGCAAACTTCTTTGAGCAACATTGCGTTCTTCCCCGTCTAGCGTTAGCCAAATTCTACGACAATCTAAAATTTTTTGATACGAAACCGCACTAAAACTTGTAAGTGGGCCTTTTTTCCCATCAAAATGAATTAAACATGAGTCAGAAGACGCCATGTTTACAAATGGCTAAGCTGGAAACTTCATGTAAGAACGAGCGTGAGCCCGCGAAAATCGCCAGTTATAGTGTTTATTACACCAAGTATCCTGAACAAAAATGGCGGCGATCGATTGCGAACAGTGAACTCTATATATATATATATATATATATATATATATATATATATATATATATATATATATATATATATATATATATATATATATATATATATATATATATATATATATATATCGGGAATGATAACATTCAGTCATTTGATGGTGAAAACAATGAAGCCTCGATACCAGTCTCTCACGCGGATTGGACTTCAGTCTTAGTCCCTCAAACGTCAGTTTTACGCGGATTGGACGTCAGTTTCATTCCCCCTCTTGCAAACCGTTGCACGGCCAGTATAAATTTGAACGCAATCACGAAAAAAATTTAAAAACATGGCCAACTCAATGCAATACATTTTTGGAGCAAACTGTTTTGCTACTAAAATTTACTGCATTGAGTTCGCTGTCGGAAAAAAGTCGAGGAAAACTTCCCCGTGTGGAGAAAAGAATCACTTTTTCAAATATATTGTGTAGTACTGTCGTTCTGGATGCGCAAGGAAAGAGATATTCTTGCGAGAAAATTTCATTTCACAGGTAGGTAAATTGACTTGCAACTGTGACTTTGCCGTTGCCATTTTTCGCGATTGTTTGAATTGTTTTTTAGTTTACCAGTTTTATAGTTTTTAGTCAATACACTGTTACGTTATTTTTTAAAGAATTTATTGTGTGATCGGAATTTGCCTGCCAGCAAAATGTAAATGAATATGTACATGTGTTTGAATATAAATTATACCATATGGGCTTAGTAAAAAATTATTTTAATAACTACGTTTCGGAGTATAACTCCATCTTCAGGTTAAAAGTGAATAAAGATATAAGAACTGTGATAAAAACTTTCAAAACAATTACAAATTTTATATGTAAGTGATTTTTAATACTGTAAGAAAGTTCTTGAACAGTTGATGACGAAGACAATGACGAATACTTATGTCGTGATTTTTTTGTCGGCTTCACTTTTCGCTCTCTGTTATCATACCAGATATATATATATATATATATATATATAAGTGTTTGACCAGCAACGTAGTTTATAAGGCAGAAATAACAACGCCCCATGATGGAACGACCAAAGAGTACATTGGAATGACTTCCACGGAGTTCAAGGTTAGATACAGAAATCACAAAAAGTCGTTTAATAAGCCTGCGTACTCGTCTGACACAGAACTTTCCAAATACGTATGGGATTTGAAGGACAAGAAAAGGGAATACAGTATTAAGTGGTCCATTTTGAAACGAGCAGCAGCGTATGTACCTGGCGGTAGGCGTTGTAATTTGTGCATAGAAGAGAAATTAGAAATCATGAAATCACATAAAACCAATCTGTTGAACAAAAGATCCGAGTTCTTCGCGAAATGTCGCCATCGAGAAAAATTCAGCGCCGGGAAATTCGAACGCGCGCGAACAAACAAGTTAACGTGTCAGCGAACGGTTGATGATGATGCAGTCACGTAATCAGTAACAAAATCGTGAACAAAATCGCCTGATGATCGTCTAGAAAGGACGTGAAACTCAGAGTAGCGATATTTAATTTTAAGATATAGACAATCTAATAAGCTCTGCTATACTTTTAGTATTGAGCACTTTATATATCTGGACAACCAAAATAAATTGAATTATATATATATATATATATATATATATATATATATATATATATATATAGTTCACTGCTTGCGAAAGATGTCGATTTATTGAATTTTCGAAGAAGAAATACTCGAAAACGGCTGCAGGTTTTGGGAAGTGCAAACAAGCGGATTTGGACTTTGTATAATTTATCCTAATTATTCATCTTGTTTCAAAGTAGTGCCCGAACCCGGGCAACGGAACTGAACGATATCATGCCACAGAATACGGCCTAGGACTACAATAATCAAAATACGGTTCTATCAAAGCTCTGTAAATGGTATGCAGGGTATTTATAGGAACATATGGCTTAATTCGTTGCATTGCTCCTATGCCGGCCCCAACTTTCTTACAAATTATTTCAACATGCTCATGCCAATTAAGGTTTTCATCAAGTTTAACCCCAAGGCATGTGTATGAATGAGCAAGAGTTATGAATTGGTTATTCATCATTACTGGAATATCATAAGTCATAGTATCAGTATTATACTTTGAACCGATATACATTAATTTGGTCTTAGTTGGGTGCTGTTGCAGTTTATTTCGAGCAAGCCACTCACCGACTTTTTTCAGGTCATTATTTAGATTTTCAGTAAGTTCCTCAATAGTTTTGGCAGAAGTAGAAATTTGAGTATCATCAGCGTATAGGTGTGGCGAAGTTTTTTCGAGGCATTCGGGTAAATCATTAATATATATTAAAAACAGCAAGGGACCAAGAATTGATCCCTGTGGAACTCCGCACACAATCGTTTTAGGTGATGACATTGCACCGTTGACAATGCATGCTTGCTCTCTATTAGTTAGATAGGACTTAAACCAATCCAGTTCCACATTTTTTATTCCAAATTGATCATTCATCTTTTGCAATAAGATTGTATGATCAATAGAATCAAAAGCTTTTCTAATATCAAGGAAAACAACACCACTCAACTGACCATTATCCATGTTCTCATAAAGTGTGTCACACATTTGAATGAGTGTTGTTAAAGTTGAATGCTTAGGCCGAAAGCCAGATTGATGTTTAGATAGCAGCGAATTATCATTCAAAAACTTATAAATCTGGTTGAAAACAGATCTCTCTAGTATTTTACTGACAATAGGCAATATAGATATCGATCGGTAATTTTCACATCTTTGTCTATCATCAGATCTAAAAATTGGCATTACCCTCGCCTTTTTCCATTCATCAACATATATCCCAGTTTTGATTGACAGATTATAAATCCATGATAATGAAGGACCAATAACTTCCGCGGACAATTTAAGAGTTATAGCAGGGATGTTATCAATACCGGTCGACTTTGAAATTTTAAGATTACGTAATTGACAAATAATATCATCCATACTAATTTCAGAATACTTAAAATTTATATTAGAGTAATAGTTAGAGTGGTAATTTTCATCATCTGAAAAGTTCGTACATGGATAGTCGTTCTCAATTTCATTAGCCAAATTTACCCCGATGTTAACAAAGAAGTCATTAAACGCCTCAGCTTTCAAAGAATCATCTGAAATCACAACATCATCACATTTAAGTTGAGAGATATTATTTGATTTTTTGTTTTTACCTCAGAGAATATTAATTAACTTCCAACTATGTTTCATGTCTTTCGATTGTGCGCAGTTCTCAAATTTGTTACAGAAAAATGCTGTTTTAGCTTTAGTTAGTTCTGAATTGACTTTGTTACGTATTTCTTTGAATTTTTCCCAGTGAATCTGGGAATTATTTTTAACAGCCATTTTCTTGTAAGAGTCCCTAACCCTCATCAGATTTTTGATATCAGGGGAAATCCAAGGAATCTGGCGCTGAGGACAAGGTTCCTGTCGCTGAGGACTAGGTTCCTGGCGCTGAGGACAAGGTTCCTGTCGCTGAGGACTAGACTCCTGCCGCTGAGTACAATGTTCCTGTCGCTGAGGACAAGGTTCCTGCCGTTGAGGACAAGGTTCCTGGCGCTGAGGACAAGGTTACTGGTGCTGAGGACAAGATTCCTGCCGCTGAGGACAAGGTTCCTGCCGCTGAGGACAAGGCTCCTGGAGTTGAGGACAAGGCTCCTGGCGCTGAAGAGAAGGCTCCTGGCGCTGAGGAAAAGGCTTTTGGCACTGAGAACAAGGTTCCTGCCGCTGCGGACAAGGTTCCTGTCGGTGAGCACAAGGTTCCTGGAGCTGAGGAGAAGGCTACTGGCACTGAGAACAAGGCTCCTGCTGCAGAGGAGAAGGTTCCTGGCGCTGCGGAAAAGGGTCCTGATGCTGAGGAAAAGAGTTCGGGCGCTGAGGACAAGTCTCCTGGCGCTGAGAACAAGGCTCCTGGCGCGGAAGACAAGGTTCCTGTCGCAGAGGACTAGGCTCCTGCCGCTGAGTACAAGGTTCCTGTCGCTGAGGACAAGGTTTCTGTCGCCGAGGACAAGGTTCCTGGCGCTGACGACAAGGTTCCTGGCGCTGAGGACGAGGCTCCTGGCACTGAGGACAAGTTTTCTGTCGCTGAGGAGAAAGTTCCTGGCGCTGAGGACAAGGTTTCAGGCGGGTGAGGACAAGTTTTCTGCCGCTGAGGACAAGGGTCCTGGCGCTGAGGACAAGGTTCCTGGGTATGAGGACAAGGTTTCTGGCGCTGAGGACAAGGTTACTGGCTATGAGGACAAGGTTAATGGTGCTGAGGACAAGGTTAATGGTGCTGAGGACAAGATTCCTGCCGCTGAGGACAAGGTTCCTGCCGCTGAGGACAAGGTTCCTGTCACTGAAGACAAGGCTCCTGTAGCTGAGGACAAGGGTCCTGGCGCTGAAGAATAGGCTCCTGGCACTGAGGAAAAGGCTTTTGGCACTGAGGACAAGGTTCCTGCCGCTGAGGACAAGGTTCCTGGCACTGAGGAAAAAGGTCCGGGCGCAGTGGACAAGTGTCCTGGCGCTGTGGACAAGGTTCCTGGAGCTGAGGACAAGGTTCCTGGAGCTGAGAACAAGGTTCCAGTCGCTGAGGACAAGGTTCGTGGCGCTGAAGTCAAGGCTCCAGGCGCTGAGGACAAGGTTCCTAGCGCTGAATTGAATGTTCCTGGCGCTGAGGACAAGGTTCCTGTCGCTGAGGACTAGGTTCCTGGCGCTGAGGACAAGGTTGCTGTCGCAGAGGCTAGGCTCCTGCCGCTGAGTACAAAGCTCCTGCCGCTGAGGCCAAGATTCCTGTCGCCAAGGACAAGGTTCCTGGCGCTGAGGACAAGGTTACTGGTGCTGAGGACAAGATTCCTGCGGCTGAGGAAAAGTTTCCTGCCGCTGAGGACAAGGTTCCTGTCACTGACAACAAGGCTCCTGTAGCTGAAGACAAGGCTCCTGGCGCTGCAGAAAAGGTACCTGGCGCTGAGGAAAAGGCTTTTGCCACTGAGAACAAGGTTCCTGCCGCTGAGGCCAAGGTTCCTGTCGCTGAGGAAAAAGGTCCTGGCGCTGAGGACAAAGGTCCTGGCGCTGAGGACAAGGTTCCTGGAGCTGAGCACAAGGTTCCTGGCGCTGAGGACGAGGCTCCTGGCACTGACGACAAGTTTCCTGTCGCTGAGGAGAAAGTTCCTGGCGCTGAGGACAAGGTTTCAGGCGGGTGAGGACAAGGTTCCTGTCGCTGAGGACAAGGTTCCTGTCGCTGAGGACAAGGTTCCTGTCGCTTAGGACAAGGCTTCCGGAGTTGAGGACAGGCTCCTGGCGCTGAAGAGAAGGCTCCTGGAACTGAGGAAAAGGCTTTTGGCACTGAAAACAAGGTTCCAGCCGCTCAGGACAAGGTCGTGGCGCTGAGGAAAAAGGTCCTGGCGCTGAGGACGAGGTTCCTGGCGCTGAGGACAATGTTTCTGGCGCTGACACCAAGGTTCCTGGCGCCGAGTACAAGGTTCCTGGCGCTGAGGACAAGGTTCCTGTCGCTGAGGACTAGGTTCCTGGCGCTGAGGACAAGGTTCCTGGCGCTGAGATCTAGGCTCCTGCCGCTGAGTACAACGTTCCTGTCGCCGAGAACAAGGTTCCTGTCGCTGAGGACAAGGTTCCTGTCACTGACAACAAGGCTCCTGTAGCTGAGGACAAGGCTCCTGGCGCTGAAGAAAAGGTTCCTGGCGCTGAGGAAAAGGCTTTTGCCACTGAGAACAAGGTTCCTGCCGCTGAGGCCAAGGAACCTGTCGCTGAGGAAAAAGGTCCTGGCGCTGAGGACAAGGGTCCTGGCGCTGAGGACAAGGTTCCTGGAGCTGAGGACAAAGTTCCTGGTGCTGAGGACAAGGGTCGTGGCGCAGAGGACAAGGTTGCTGTCGCTGAGGACTAGGCTCCTGCCGCTGAGTACAAGGTTCCTGTCGCTGAGGACAAGGTTCCTGTCGCTGAGGACAATGTTCCTGTCGCTGAGGACAAGGTTCCTGTCGCTGAGGACAAGGTTCCTGTCGCTTAGGACAAAACTTCCGGAGTTGAGGACAGGCTCCTGGCGCTGAAGAGAAGGCTCCTGGGGCTGAGGAAAAGGCTTTTGGCACTGAAAACAAGGTTCCAGCCGCTCAGAACAAGGTCGTGGCGCTGAGGAAAAAGGTACTGGCGCTGAGGACGAGGTTCCTGGCGCTGAGGACAATGTTTCTGGCGCTGACACCAAGGTTCCTGGCGCCGAGTACAAGGTTCCTGGCGCTGAGGACAAGGTTCCTGTCGCTGAGGACTAGGTTCCTGGCGCTGAGGACAAGGTTCCTGTGGCTGAGATCTAGGCTCCTGCCGCTGAGTACAACGTTCCTGTCGCCGAGAACAAGGTTCCTGTCGCTGAGGACAAGGTTCCTGTCACTGACGACAAGGCTCCTGTAGCTGAGGACAAGGCTCCTGGCGCTGAAGAAAAGGTTCCTGGCGCTGAGGAAAAGGCTTTTGCCACTGAGAACAAGGTTCCTGCCGCTGAGGCCAAGGAACCTGTCGCTGAGGAAAAAGGTCCTGGCGCTGAGGACAAGGGTCCTGGCGCTGAGGACAAGGTTCCTGGAGCTCAGGACAAGGTTCCTGGTGCTGAGGACAAGGGTCGTGGCGCAGAGGACAAGGTTGCTGTCGCTGAGGACTAGGCTCCTGCCGCTGAGTACAAGGTTCCTGTCGCTGAGGACAAGGTTCCTGTCGCTGAGGACAATGTTCCTGTCGCTGAGGACAATGTTCCTGTCGCTGAGGACAAGGTTCCTGTCGCTGAGGACAAGGCTCCCGGAGTTGAGGACAAGGCTCCTGGCGCTGAAGAGAAGGCTCCTGGGGCTGAGGAAAAGGATTTTGGTAATGAAAACAAGGTTCCTGCCGCTGAGGACAAGGTCGTGGCGCTGAGGAAAAAGGTCCTGGCGCTGAGGACGAGTTTCCTGGCGCTGAGAACAAGGTTTCTGGCGCTGAGACCAAGGTTCCTGGCGCCAAGTACAAGGTTCCTGGCGCTGAGGACAAGGTTCCTTTCGCTGAGGACTAGGTTCTTGGCGCTGAGGACAAGGTTCCTGTCGCTGAGGTCTAGGCTCCTGCCGCTGAGTACAACGTTCCTGTCGATGAGAACAAGGTTCCTGTCGCTGAGCAAAAAGTTCCTGGCGCCGACGACAAGGTCACTGTTGCTGAGGCATGATTCCTGCTGCTGAGGACAAGGCTCCTGCCGCTGAGGACAAGGTTCCTGGCGCTGAAGAGAAGGCTCCTGGCGCTGAGGACAAGGTTCCTGGCGCTGAAGTCAAGGCTCCCGGCGCTGAGGACAAGGTTCCTGGCGCTGAAATCAAGGTTCCTGGCGCAGAAATCAAGGTTCCTGGCGCTGAGGACTAGGTTCCTGCCGCTGAGTACAAGGTTCCTGCCGCTGAGGATAAGGTTCCTGGCGCTGAGGACAAGGTGCCAGAAGCTGAGGACAAGGTTCCAGAGGCTGAGGACAAGGTTCCTGTCGGCGAGGACAAGGTTCCTGGCGCTGTGGACAAGGTTACTGGCGCTGAGGAGAAGATTCCTGCCGTTGATGACAAGGTTCCTGCCGCTGAGGACAAGGTTCCTGTCACTGAGGACAAGGCTCCTGTAGCTGAGGACAAGGCTCCTGGCGCTGAAGAAAAGGTTCCTGGCGCTGAGGAAAAGGCTTTTGCCACTGAGAACAAGGTACCTGCCGCTGAGGCCAAGGTTCCTGCCGCTGAGGCCAAGGTTCCTGTCGCTGAGGAAAAACGTCCTGGCGCTGAGGACAAGGGTCCTGGCGCTGAGGACATGGTTCCTGGAGCTGAGGACAAGGTTCCTGGCGCTGAAGTCAAGGCTCCTGGCGCTGAGGACAAGTTTCCTGGCGCTGAGAACAAGGTTCTTGGCGCTGAAGTCAAGGTTCCTGGCGCTGAGGGCAAGGTTGAATTGAATTGAATTTATTAATTGACATTCCCTAAAATGGGCTTTTCAATGACAATTTACATGGATTTTAGAAGAAATTATTAGTTATCGACTAAGGTCCTGTCAATGAGGACTAGGTTCCTGGCGCTGAGGACAAGGTTGCTGTCGCTGAGGACTAGGCTCCTGCCGCTGAGTACAAGGTTCCTGCCGCTGAGGACAAGGTTCCTGTCGCTGAGGACAAGGTTCCTGTCGCTGAGGACAAGGCTCCCGGAGTTGAGGACAAGGCTCCTGGCGCTGAAGAGAAGGCTCCTGGGGCTGAGGAAAAGGATTTTGGCACTGAAAACAAGGTTCCTGCCGCTGAGGACAAGGTCGTGGCGCTGAGGAAAAAGGTCCTGGCGCTGAGGACGAGGTTCCTGGCGCTGAGGACAAGGTTCCTCTCGCTGAGGTCTAGGCGCCTGCCGCTGAGTACAACGTTCCTGTCGCTGAGGACTAGGTTCCTGTCGCTGAGCACAAGTTTCCTGGCGCCGACGACAAGGTCACTGTTGCTGAGGCATGAGTCCTGCTGCTGAGGACAAGGCTCCTGCCGCTGAGGACAAGGATCCTAGCGCTGAGGACAAGGTTCATGGCGCTGAAGACAAGGTTCTTGGCGCTGAGGACAACGCTCTTGGCGCTGAGGAGAAGGCTCCTGGCGCTGAGGACAAGGTTTCTGGCGCTGAAGTCAAGGCTCCTGGCGCTGAGGACAAGGTTCCTGGCGCTGAAATCAAGATTCCTGGCGCTGAGGACTAGGTTCATGCCGCTGAGTACAAGGTTCCTGCCGCTGAGGATAAGGTTCCTGCCGCTGAGGACAAGGTGGCAGAGGCTGAGGACAAGGTTCCAGAGGCTGAGGACAAGGTTCCTGTCGCCGAGGACAAGGTTCCTGGCGCTGTGGACAAGGTTACTGGTGCTGAGGACAAGATTCCTGCCGCTGAGGACAAGGTTCCTGCCGCTGAGGACAAGGTTCCTGTCACTGAGGACAAGGCTCCTGTAGCTGAGGACAAGGCTCCTGGCGCTGAAGAAAAGGTTCCTGGCGCTGAGGAAAAGGCTTTTGCCACTGAGAACAAGGTTCCTGCCACTGAGAACAAGGTTCCTGCCGCTGAGGCCAAGGTACCTGTCGCTGAGGAAAAAGGTCCTGGCGCTGAGGACAAGGGTCCTAGCGCTGAGGACAAGGTTCCTGGAGCTGAAGACAAGGTTCCTGGTGCTGAGGACAAGGGTCTTTGCGCTGAGGACAAGGTTCCTGGCGCTGAAGTCAATGTTCCTGGCGCTGAGGGCAAGGTCCTGTCAATGAGGACTAGGTTCCTGGCGCTGAGGATAAGGTTGCTGTCGCTGAGGACTAGGCTCCTGCCGCTGAGTACAAGGTTCCTGTCGCTGAGGACAAGGTTCCTGTCGCTGAGGACAAGGTTCCTGTCGCTGAGGACAAGGCTCCCGGAGTTGAGGACAAGGCTCCTGGCGCTGAAGAGAAGGCACCTGGGGCTGAGGAAAAGGCTTTTGGCACTGAAAACAAGGTTCCTGCCGCTGAGGACAAGGTCGTGGCGCTGAGGAAAAAGGTCCTGGCGCTGAGGACGAGGTTCCTGGCGCTGAGGACAAGGTTTCTGGCGCTGAGACCAAGGTTCCTTGCGCCGAGTACAAGGTTCCTGGCGCTGAGGACAAGGTTCCTATCGCTGAGGACTAGGTTCCTGGCGCTGAGGACAAGGTTCCTGTCGCTGAGGTCTAGGCTCCTGCCGCTGAATACAACGTTCCTGTCGCTGAGGACAAGGTTCCTGTCGCTGAGCACAAGGTTCCTGGCGCCGACGACAAGATCACTGTTGCTGAGGCGTCATTCCTGCTGCTGAGGACAAGGCTCCTGCCGCTGAGGACAAGGTTTCTGGGGCTGAGGACAAGGATCCTAGCGCTGAGGACAAGGATCCTGGGGCTGAGGAGAAGGCTTCTGGCACTGAGAACAAGGTTCCTGCTGCAGAGGACAAGGTTCCTGCCGCTGAGGAAAAGGGTCCTGGCGCTGATGAAAAGGGTTCTGTCGCTGAGGACAAGGTTCCTGTCGCTGAGCACAAGGTTCCTGGCGCCGACGACAAGGTCACTGTTGCTGAGGCATCATTCCTGCTGCTGAGGGCGAGGCTCCTGCTGCTGAGGAAAAGGTTCCTGTGGCTGAGGACAAGGATCCTAGCGCTGAGGACAAGGTTCCTGGGGCTGAGGAGAAGGCTTCTGGCACTGAGAACAAGGTTCCTGCTGCAGAGGACAAGGTTCCTGCCGCTGAGGAAAAGGGTCCTGGCGCTGATGAAAAGGGTTCTGTCGCTGAGGACAAGGTTCCTGTCGCTGAGCACAAGGTTCCTGGCGCCGACGACAAGGTCACTGTTGCTGAGGCATCATTCCTGCTGCTGAGGGCGAGGCTCCTGCTGCTGAGGAAAAGGTTCCTGTGGCTGAGGACAAGGATCCTAGCGCTGAGGACAAGGTTCCTGGGGCTGAGGAGAAGGCTTCTGGCACTGAGAACAAGGTTCCTGCTGCAGAGGACAAGGTTCCTGCCGCTGAGGAAAAGGGTCCTGGCGCTGATGAAAAGGGTTCTGTCGCTGAGGACAAGGTTCCTGTCGCTGAGCACAAGGTTCCTGGCGCCGACGACAAGGTCACTGTTGCTGAGGCATCATTCCTGCTGCTGAGGGCGAGGCTCCTGCTGCTGAGGAAAAGGTTCCTGTGGCTGAGGACAAGGATCCTAGCGCTGAGGACAAGGTTCCTGGGGCTGAGGAGAAGGCTTCTGGCACTGAGAACAAGGTTCCTGCTGCAGAGGACAAGGTTCCTGCCGCTGAGGAAAAGGGTCCTGGCGCTGATGAAAAGGGTTCTGGCGCTGAGGACAAGGTTCCTGTCGCTGAGGACAAGGTTCCTGGCGCTGACGTCAAGGCTCCAGGCGCTGAGGACAAGGTTCCTGGCGCTGAAGACAAGGTTCCTGGGGCTGAGGAGAAGGCTTCTGGCACTGAGAACAAGGTTCCTGCTGCAGAGGACAAGGTTCTTGGCGCTGAGGAAAAGGGTCCTGGCGGTGAGGAAAAGGGTTCTGGCGCTGAGGACAAGGTTTCTGGCGCTGAGGAAAAGGGTCCTGGCGCTGAGGAAAAGGGTTCTGGCGCTGAGGACAAGGTTCCAGTCGCTGAGGACAAGGTTCCTGGCGCTGAGGACAAGGTTCCTGGCGCTGAAGTCAAGGCTGCTGGCGCTGAGGACAAGGTTCCTGCCGCTGAAGTCAAGGTTTCTGGCGCTGAGGACAAGGTTCCTGCCGCTGAGGACAAGGTTCCTGGCGCTGAGGAAAAAAGTCCTGGCGCTGTGGACAAGGGTGCTGGCGCTGAGGACAAGGGTCCTGGCGCTGAGGACAAGGCTCCTGGTGCTGAGGAGAAGGCTCCTGGCGCTGAGGACAAGGCTCCTGGCGCTGAGGACAAGGTTGCTGGCGCTGAGGACAAGGTTCCTGGCGCTGAGGAGAAGGTTCCTGGCGCTGAGAATAAGGTTCCTGGCGCTGAGGACAAAGTAACTGGCGCTGAGGACAAGGTTCCTGGCATCCTCGTTCCAAGGGCTTCTCGGCTGCCTGCGTTTCCGTAAGCAATGGGACAAGCCAAACCGGAACACCGCAAATTCTGGTGTTTTCCGGAAGTAAACGCGTTGTGCTGCAAGCTAAAAATGCTGACTATGCACTAATTTTAACTGAGGAGTGGAGACGTGTTGGTGAGCAGAAAATATTGGATTTTTCGTTTGTTTCGATGTATTTTCCACCATCAAGGGAATATGTGCAGACCACCTAATGGAAT
Organism: Paramuricea clavata; assembly: GCA_902702795.2. Taxonomy (NCBI): domain Eukaryota; kingdom Metazoa; phylum Cnidaria; class Anthozoa; order Malacalcyonacea; family Plexauridae; genus Paramuricea; species Paramuricea clavata. Next base: position 9,312 of record CACRXK020003154.1, on the reverse strand, counting down.
TATACATATTGGGGGTTTATATTTCGTTATATCGTTAATATTCGTCAAAGTACAACCATATTTTGGTTTCGTATTACATGTATCAATTTTCATGTATAATGTAAACATGATCGGGTCGAAATGTGCTCGAAGTGGCCGCTGTGATTCGAAACATCATGGGTTCTTGTACAGATGACCTGTTTCAACACGCGCTTGTAAAGTCACTTCAAAGACTGGACAAAGCCGGACTGGAAATTAAAGAGAAATAATTCGAAGCTTTATCGTCGATCGACGTATGTTGTATATTAAAAGGAACAAGAACATGTGACATGTTTAAACGGCGGTGTGTGTCTGTTTACTGGGTTACAACAACGGCAATAACAATGAATCACCTAACATTTCAAGAAAATATAAATTATAGATAGATGTCATGGATGACGCCATGAGTTTTGGATTTGTATTGCTAGATTTAAATCTATATTTATATGTATACAAAATCATGCGTGCGTAAATTTGAGCAAAAAAGTTTAAATTTCTTACAATTTCACATCAGGGAGTTCATTGCTCCCCCCCCCCTCATTATCCAGAAGTGTGACTAAGTGTTTTCTAGTATCTATCCAGGTGTCCAATCTAAATCACCACAACAGGATGTATACCTGAGTGATGGTAAGGGAGGTGGGGTTAACATTCTGATTTATAAATAGATTACTACACATTTCCACATTAAAAATATGACTGTATTCAATAGACTGTATCTATAGCAGGAGGCTTAAACCAGAATTTCAGAATACAATACAACTTTTATGTCATTTTTGTAATAGTTTAAAATCAATTTTTATACAGACATGGTAGGGTGTCTCCTGGCTAGAAGCCTGCATATCACATACAAATTTTCAGTTTTGTCAATATTAATAGTTTATTTTATAATTTCAATTCTTACAAGATTTGCAATAAGTCAACAGAATAAGTATTCTATTCTGAACTGTTGACAGAAAACAGTGTAAATACATGATCTCATCCAATATGACACAAGAATTCGAGACCCCCACCTTGGGCATACCAGGGGCATTCACTTAGTTTGGTGTGTGAAATTCAGTGAAGTCCCCTGCAGCCACGACAAAATGGCAAGGTAAATTTCTTCGGTCCTATCATCCTCAGGTATTCAATTGGAATTTTTACATGAAATTTCCCAAACCATTCCTTTACGGTTCTGTAAAAGCCTTTCCTAGCCGACTGCTTTATTTCAGCATTTATATAAAAGACTATGCCTTTCCTAGCCAAATGCTTTATTTCAGCATTTATATAGCCGACTGCTTTACTTCAACATTTATATAAAAGACTAAGTGACCCCCCCCCCACCCCCCCCATGACCTCATTCATTCCCCACTTGGACACTGAAAGTAAGTGTCTTCCCTGTTTGCCAAAAAATGATAAACCAGTGAATAAGAGGCGATTGTCCTTGCATTATGCCAAAGGTGCAAGGATTCAAATGACTGGTGCAATTGAATATGCTTATAAGCTTATTCACTGTATTTAATTAAAAGCTATTAAAATTACTCACTAATAATACAACTGAGGAAAATTCAGAAATAGTAAAATACACCCATAATATTCCACATGCTATATTTATAAATTCCAATTGGCCATTTTAATATAGGGCCATTTTAATATAGGCGTGTATTAAATAAGCCAAGTGACCAATACCAAAAGCATAATAATTAATAAAACACAATATATTACACCATTAAAACTTTACTATCGTTACTATATATTATTAAACATTTTATATTTACAGTGTGCATAAAATTTTACAATTATACTTGAGCACAATGTTTTAATAATAGACAACTTTATAACAAGAAAATGTTAAAATGAAGAAACTTTTTAATGGCTTCATAATTGACGTTTCTTCGATATTGTTGCTTACTTCTACTTTATAATTGTCCATTCTGTTATTTTCTTTCTTTCTGTTTGCAAATTATCTCCATTAATCCATAGAAAACAAGCAGTTTACGTTTGTATTTCTTCGTATTTCGAAGGCGCAGTCCTTGAAGGCAGCCATATTGCAAATATAAACATCCACTTGACGAATAAACTTTTCATATTTCACTCTATTTCCAACGACCAATCAAATCACTTCTGTCTCGGCTTGTCCCAGGGCTTACCAATCTCGTTCCCCGAGCCTGCGATCCTTGGGAAGGAACCGAAGGCTCTGGGATAATCCGTTTCAGGGAGGAATCTGATTGGCCGTTGATATGGAATGGAATGTAGCAATAGAACGAAAATTAATTATTAATCGTATAATTTTATAACAACATGGCTGCCTTTTAGGAGTGGGTTAATATTGTTTTTGGATTTCAGCGACGATTTCAGTGCAATTTTAGCAGTGCTAAGGTAAATTATCTTCTGTAATTGTACATGGAAAATATAAAGAAACGTTATATTTTTCACAATAGTAAAATAGGGCGTGAAACTTTTTATAAATTTGTCATTCGTGTTGTAAAATACACCGAGCTATTTGCCTATTTTTATACTAAACTATATGCCTTACAAGTTATATTTTGGAACTATCTTCCTCAATAAGCAACTTCCTCTTAATTGCTAAATAATGATCTCACACTGGCAATTTTTATTATAATTTTTGTAGTCTGCATACTTGTGCCATAAGTGTAGGAAGTGGATACAAATTCATAATAAATATATTAGCAATATTTTAATATTGCTTCCATTGAACTGCATTCCAATATAATTTCCAAAGAAGAAAAGCACTATAAGCTTCTTAGAAACAATAGCTTTGTAACAAATATGGCAGGGCTAGGCTCACATATTGATTTGTTTTTGTTCCCCAGATCAAATTTGGCTATTCTGAATAAAACTGCTGGTATATGAAGTTGGTATCACAGCATTTTTTGGTAAACAACAGCACATGGATTGCTCCCAAAAGACACAGACATACTGTATGCATGGTCTTTCAAGTAAAATCCTAGTGAATCAAGATATGATCTGGAAAAGTCTTGTTCTATCTTTTTGTCCATGTTTGTGAAAACTTGTGCACAGTCAAGACAATGTATTTTTGGCATAATGAGCATTGCCCAATGGCATCATCTTGTTGCAATTGAATCACTTAGATGTAGTCTGTTGAAATATTAAGCAAAACTTCAAAAGATTTGTGTACAGTTAAGCTGTCTCAAGATGAAATTCATTTACAGACAGTTTTAAAGTTTGCCAAGTTATTGGCAATATAAGTATACACTAGTGAGGTGGCTTAAATAAATCTCCAGGGTTATGAATAAATGTTTTGCAATATAATGATGAACATGCAATGGTAATAGTGGTTTAATATGCAAATTTATTTGTAATATTGTATGTAAAATTTGCTTGGCAGTGCTACAAACCCTCTGGCTCACCTTCCCCCTGGATTTTCGGCACCCCTCCAGTGCAAAATCTGAAAATCTGTCTGGTTCGAGGGCATGCTCCCCCAGGAAATTATGAAATCTGAGACCTTTCAACCCCCAGAAATACAATCAAATTTGCTAGCTGAATAAAAAGTAGGCCATGTAGCTCATAAGAATATGAACAACGCATTGTAAAAATATTAAAATGTTAGCCTATGTAGCATTTGTTGCATTAAAATGTTCAATGTATTGTGACAAAGTTGTCGTATAAGTCAGATGTTATGTTTGGCACACTTTACCCACCCCCCTACATTTTCAACGGAATTAAGCATCTCCCAAACGTGGTCATAAGGCAGATTGGGGGGGGGGGGGATTGTGCCCCCCAATGCACCCGTGATTACCATCATTATGCCTCTACGATATATATGACAGAGATTTATTGGGAAAATTGTATATATTTTTAATTAACTTGTTTGCCAAATTCTTCAAATTAAAATATTTATAGATGGGTCCAATACACTAGAATTGGCATTTTCTAACATTTCAGCAGCTGAACTTAAAACACAGTCATCACAGCTACATTTCTGTTGACGAAAATCACAGCAAGTATGCTCTGGTTTAATCCTCTTTGCTAGTTTGTAACCAAAGTAATTCAGAATTATTTCCCTTTTGCATTTATCTGCCACAGCTACAATTAGCTCTTTCATGGGGGGTGAAATGTTAAAAGATGATGAGTTGTTAGTAGTATATTGTGGAAGATGCTCTAGAAGTCCATCTCGTCCACATCTACCAGCTTCTTGAAAATACTCCTCAATTATACAAGGGACTCCAATATGAATAATCCTACGGATGTCATGCATGTCAACACCAATCCCTAAAGCCACAGTGACAAATAGTAGCCTTAACTTGGACTGACCACTTACAAGATCCTGTACAGTATAATCCTTTCTTGTTCATGTTCTGGATATTGCGCATGAAACTGTGTGAATAGTCTGTTAACTGAATGTTTGCTAGATTGTACTGGTTCATATTGCAAAGGCCCCATCAAATTGCTTGCAAACAAAAAACATTCTCCAATAACTTGCAAGTTGCCATAAACTAATGTCAGAGGGAAATTGAACTGTTTCACTTTTAATTCTGCAATCAGGAGGAGTTAATATAGGTTGAAGGGTCCACTTGAAGCTTATCATCCCCTCTATTAGGTCCTGGCAAAGAGCTGAAGAAGATATTGGGACGATCAGGGCTTATTTCAATATGTTTTGGATTGATCAATCCGAGACTGGTTGTAATATCCTTTTTCATCTGCAATGTGGCAGTTGCTGTCATTGCCAAAAATGTGATCTTGGGAAAAATACTTGTCAGCATACCAATTTTCCCATGACAAGGTCTAAAACTTTTCCTAAACAAGAAAAATATAAGTTATGTTAATGATTAACAAGTCCAGCTGCAATGCACCATCATCATGCTTCCTACTCTTTTATCCATTGAGTAAGCCAGCACTCATTACTTGATGAGTAAAACTGTCTTACATTATTAAACCACTTAAAGGATTAACACAAAATATTTTACTCAAATAATTATGATCATCATGTATTCTCCACTCTCCAGTACTATCCCCTCCGACCCCATGACTATAGTGCCATATGAGTAAAATCATATGGCATTAGAGATCATTAGACAGAGTAATAATAATTGGTTGATAAATATATTGATGGTATAATTATTACTTATTAGTCAATTGGTTTCCTCAGGAGACATCCTGTTTTGTGGACCCTCAACCACCAATGTTTTCCAATGGTGGTTGAGGGTGCACATAACAGGAAGTCTCATGAGGAGACCAGTCAATATCATACCAACTCACAGTTCTCAACCAGAAAACAATGTAAATAACATAATGACATGCACATGTGTGATTATTTGTTATTCACCCCTAGACACAATCTCGTTTCCCGAGCCTGCAATCTTCACGAAGGAATGTGCGGCTCTGGGAAAATCCATTGCCGGAAGGCAGGAATCCTGGCTAAGACTGAACTGCGCATTCTATATCAACAGCCAATCAGATTCCTCCCTGAAACAAATTATCCCAGAGCCTCGCATTCCTTCCCGAGGATCGCAGGCTTGGGGAACAAGATTGCCCTGGATAATGTGTTATCTCCCTGCCGAGCATCTGTGGAGTCTCTCCAAGGGTTCCCTGCTGGCTCCGGTGCTCTAGGGACCTCTGCTCGCAGGGAACTCCGAGGGAGACAGCTTAATTTCTTGACTCTCACTTGACTTACCGTAATCTCGACCAATAAAACTATAGGAAAAGTGAAATTTGAAACTTGCTATAATCATAATAGTTCAGGCTCAGTCTGAATGTTACATGCTTTGCACCTCAACCATATTATAATTTAAAACTCAGTAGTATCGTATATTAAAATAAAATTCTTACCATTCTTCCACTAGATGTGCTTCGTCAATCACAATAGCTTTAACAGAATCTTGATATGATTTTTACTTAATTTTGACAAAATATTTTGAAAAAATTTCTTATCTTCCAATAAGGCTTCTGGGTGAGCATACTATCTGACTTGGATGAGCAACTGATGATATTAAAATAGAGCCCCTCTCTGACCGCATGCTGTGCTTTGGTAACGTTCAAACGTTTCCCTGCTGGCCTTCAAAGTTCAAAACACTAACATCCATGTGCTTTTTCAGTTTTGTAATCTGATCGACCATTAAGGCGTTTAATGGCGAAATAACAATTAATGAGTTACCAGTAGAATTCGTATTTTCACGACATGAGTGACTTTCCATGGCCAGTAGGCAAGACGCAAAATGTGTCCTTCCGATCATTCAACAACCACAGCCTTCACTGCTTCGTACTGACATCCCTTTAGTTCAATATTTTGCTTTAATACCTAGTTGCTGTAACGCTTTTTCCAATACGCTATGAAATAAAGTGATACTTTCTGCAGACATTTTTATTTTTTTATATATTTCAAAACCAAAACAATACAAAACAATACTTATGACACACGCATGCGCAGTTCGGTCTTAGCCAGGATTCCTGGCTTCCGGCAACGGATTATCCCAGAGCCTTCGGTTCGTTCCCAAGGATCGCAGGCTCGGGGAACGAGATTGAGGGCTTACGGCAACGCAGGCAGCCGAGAAGTCCTGGGAACGAACAGGTGGGCAACTTGTCGACGCTGACCAAAAATAGCGGCTCATTTCTTCTTGAGTTGCTATTTTCGCGTCGAAGAGCAAAAATATAGACTTTCGGAGAATATTTTAGCTGTTTACTATCAACTATGTTTGTGAAACAGTTCATAATCTCAGTGAGGAAGGCCAACGGTTTCTGAAAAGCTAAAGTACGTCGAAATCAGCGTTGCAATAGACTATATTTTCACCGGGGAAACATGAACTAAATGGATATTTACATCAACACTAAATTTCGCTCGTGCCTACAGAGCTAGTTGGATTAAAACAGATGTTAAGAAGTGAAAATGTGAATTTTGTGAATTATACTTTCATTAAAAAGTTTCAGAAGGGCTGCTAATGTCAAACTACACGTGTGACAGAGCTGTCAGTATGCCCATATTTCAATGTTTATGTTGAAATGGCCCATCTTCTTTGAGGTATAGCTTAAAAATTAGGGTATTCTCATCACTTGAAACTAGCTTTAAATCAAAGTTTTATCTATAGTCATTTTATTAGAATTGAAATCATTCATGGGAAAAATGTGCCAGAGGGTTGAAATTGCCCTTGTAAATGTACACTATTTTTGATACGTTTGGGTTAGTATTTTGAAAAGGTGTTCTGGAAGGAAAATATGTCTTGAACAATACTGGTTGACCCTTAAATTATAACTAGTGTTATGTAAATCACAGAAAATTGAAAAAAGTCTGGTCCATACACGATATTTTGGATTCTATGAGGTCCCGAATGGGGCTTATTTCAATGTTTATTCTGTTTACCTGGAAAAACTTAGAAAATTGAATAAGTCAAGAATTTGACTATGCTCATCACCCAAAACCAGGTTTTTCTAATTGCTTTTTCACCTGGGTTTGTGGCAATACCAGTTATGCGACCACGAAAAATGCGCGCGGCACTTTTTTTGGACACTGAAGATGACAACATTTGATGTTGTTATCTATTGCCATCCTCTTATCATAGTATAACTTAACTTATTTTAGTGAGTTTGTTAAAGAATTGTGCTCACTATATGCCTGTAGTATCTAAGATTTTTTTCATAGCATTAGATGATAAATTTAAGTTCTGTTTTCTTTTATTTTTAGGTGATAGTATCTGTTCACATGTGTGTTGGTATCAAATTTTGCACAAGATTAAATTATTATTTCACATTCCTTTATTGCAATATCCAAATAAATGGAATATGACATCAAGCTGGAGGACTAAATCCTGTTTCCAAACTTGTTTTTGTAAAAATAGAAAATAACAACTTATTATGTGTTGTTCTAATAAAAACTATTGTTTGTGATATGCATATTTAATTTTTGAAATTACATTTCATTCTTTGTTAAAATGTGTACCAGGAATACTGAAATCTTTCAGATCAGCTAACAATACCTTTGTAACTTATATAGCCAAGTGTTCTATCTATTTCTGTTCAGATTAAACAAATGATGGGTAAAATATTAGATTAGATTTTTGCCAAAAAATGAGCTTGCCTGTTTTCAAAGCATAAAAAGCAATAAAATAAAGCAAAAGTACTTATTTTTAATTTAAAACCTTTGGACTGCATAGCTTAATGTTTTCCACTAAATATTACAAAGTTTTTGTTCATTGAAATGTTGTTTTATCAGCTTTAAAACCAGATAAATTCACGAAGCACTCCTAATATATGTCGCCATATTGATTTTTTCGCGCATGCTCCGACAAATTGCCCACTTTTATATATATATATATATATATATATATATATATATATATATATATATATATATATATATATATATATATATATATATATATATATATATATATATATATATATATATATATATATATATATATATATATATATATATATATAATCAATATGGCCGCCGGTCACACTTTTAGTTTTAAGCTCTTAAAATTTTTTATAATTTTAGCCTTACTTGATTGTAAGACTTATTCTACTAGACCTTATATTGTTCCTAAGGACTCTTATTCAAAGGATATCCCTCGACTGAACGCTGATGGGTTGTTATTTGGATTATTTTCATGTGAATATATACTGCCTGCTGCTGCTTGTGTTGTTATCAGGAGACTTAATTTGGAATCTCACTTTGCTGTGTCGTTTGTCCTAACCAAGCAGACTAAACATGGAACTACGTGCTTGGCGCTTCCATCCAGGCCTTTTGTCATCGATCTTACGGTTCACGTTGACATATCACCGAATCCAGGACCAGATGCTCAGTGCAAATAGTTAACATGCACAACTCAACGAAAACGAACGTATAGCCTCATTAAACGAACGATCTATTCGTCGAAATGCGTAGAAACTGGCCTGATCATTGGTAGAGACAGCACATCATGAACTATCGTCTGATATTGAACGAATATTATAATCACATACCGTTCCAAGTAACAAACGAGCTAATTCTCATTGGTTGAGACAGCTGACAGAACATTATGAATTTGCGACTGGTGTTACACAGCGGACAGCCTTATACTCGCAAGGACAATACAATTATAAGTTGTTCGAAATCCATTGTCAAATATCCAATATTTTAGAAAGGACTCGACATGTACACTTGCCCATGTTAAACTACAAAATAAAAGTTCACATGTAATTCGTTGAAAAGGTCCGGACCATTATTCATTAAACTCACAACTCACAAAGTTAGGAAACAAAACTCCCTCAATACGTGGAGTTGGGATGTTCGCTTGGGCTCCAGTTATAGCAAGAATAATAATTTATAGAAACGCTGAAGTAACAGATTAGCGGTTA
>CACRXK020003153.1:0-37957 GCA_902702795.2 Paramuricea clavata | reverse complement strand
CCCCCCCCCCCCCCGGTTGCTACGGCCCTGTACTTCAACGATTTCCCATTTCCCAAGTCATGAAAATTTGCAAAGTGCCGGGGCCATAGGGGCGGTAACTTTAACAGTCAATATTCCCCCGGTAGCGGGGAAATTACCAAAATTTAACATTGTCAAAATGTTAATTTCCCCGCCCTATCCCGGGGGTCGGAGTTTCAATTGACTAGTGCATAAAGCCTCATTACTGAACGAAACAATCGTCAAAACTACAGCTCCCTATTGGCCGATTTAGCTCTCAATCCGTTCTCAACCGTGGAATAGCGAGCTTCTTATTGCCTTTTGGGTTAACGTTTGGCATAATTTATTCGCACGAAAGTTGGCAGTTACGACGGAACGTAAACGCTAAATTTGCATCCATGAGATGTTTGAAGCATAACACGGCGAGCCAGAGTAAAACGATTTTAATTTAAATCGATAGAAAATGGATCGCTAGAAAAATTTTTATGGCTGTTTTTGGGATCTGAAGGCTGAACGGCTAATTAATGTATTCTCTTGTGACTCTTAGTGTCTGGAGAAGTTTTAAGATTCAAACATTTCCTGTGCAAATAGTTGGACATATGTCTGCACGAGAATGAAAACGTTGTATATGCAAACATATTTTCGCATGATGCGATAGTACGTTAGGCAATCTCTAAACTCTAGTGATCTACACATGTCGATCACAGCTTCAAATCGAAATTGTGATTAGTGAATATAGTGACAACATGATAAAGTCTTTAGAATTCGCACATTTTACAAACAATATACATATATGGTTCATTTACATATATTACATGTAACATGTGGAGCCAATCAGGATTCAATTTCTTACGTTTGCAAATTTACATAACTGAATATTACGTTCGTTTACGTCCTTTGGCGCATGTTAACTAGTAACTCGTCATTCGTTCACTCGTTCGTTCACTTTGCCTTTGGTCTATTCGTAAATGTTTAAATATGCAAACCAATCAGCTTTCGCGATTTCAATGAAACAATTTACATACTGTATATACTTGCATATTCGTTCGTTCTCGTGCCACGGTGGTTAACTGTTATGACCTTCACTCTTCAGATTATGTATTCAAATTGAACATACAGTAATTTCAATAAAAGAAAACAACAACTTAGTCTTATAAGTTATAGTACAACTATATATTTTACATGATAACTGCCGTGGTCTGTGCGTGAACTCCCTGAAAATGATTACTTCTGCCTTCGTCTGAAACGTCAAGTGTTTTTAATCATTTTCTGGTAAATATAGTTCAGGCCCAAAACAACTGGACAGCTTGTTGAAGACTATCTTCAACCCTACGTTTCAGACATATATTATATACAGTACACTTTATACAGTAGCTATATACCATTATGCTCAGCTATGCCTATGGATTAGTAATCTGTAGTTCTGAGTGTGGTGTAAGGTCCTGTTCAGAAACAATGTCTGATTTAGCTGCATCTGGAATGTTACTTTCCAGAGATACAGTGGTCACTGTACCACCATTATCTGTTATGTTATTATTGTTATTCGCCACAGTTATCAACTCTGTTTGATTGAGTGTTTGTGCAGGGCATGTCAACATTGTCAATATTGGCAGTTTCTCTGACTGAACACAATGAATTGGGATCCCAGTTGAAACAAGCTGGTTATTGTTTGATACAACTGTTATAGGTACACCATCTTTAAGATCACTTGAGATAATATGGACTGTTTGTTGAGGAAACTGCATTGTACTTGAGCTACCGCTTTGGATTGTCTGTACTAATGATTCAGGCCAAAATCTCTGAGCCAAACGAGCTTGATTAGGTTTAGATTTCTTGGATTTGAATGCGTTTTCAGGATTACTGGACTCAAGCATTGGTTGAAGTATTCTTCGTCTCGCATTAATAAACCTTTAATGACGAAAAAATATAAATCTAAGTGCGATGATCTATGTCATGGATGTGTAAGAATGAATCATGGAAGTTCGTACTGGCAGTGATATAGGTTCTACTGGTAGCAATGGTACTAATTGTGGTGAAGATAAGATTATTATGTTGATGATGGTAGATTTGTTCTGCTTGAGATGATATTAGACATGAAGTGGTGGTTGTGTCAGTTTTAATAAGAGTGTCGTATGGATTATGCCATGATGGCATTGTTATACTGACTTGTAATTGTGTGATGATATTGTAGGGCATCATGGGAATGAACGTTTGTAGCTGTCATAGTTCTTTTCATGGTGGTTGTAAAGTTTCTACACTTTTGGTGGTAAATAATGTACAGGTTTTGTACCTGATATCACAATACTATATAAGTTGTTATTTATTAACTTACCAGTTGTTCACTTGCAACAAGGAAAGGTCAGTTTGATGAGCTAAAATCCTTTTCTCTTCTTCTGATGGATAAGGATGCTGCAAGTTAAATGTTAACAGTGACTAAGTTCGTGAAATTCTCTAATAAATATAGTACACTGTGACATTTAATGTCAGCCTGCCTGTTTTAGCCATTGGACAGCTTGCTGTAATACTAAACTTTAGTAATTTTACTTCAATCAACCAACTTACTGCAATGTGTTGGAAAAGCCATGCTTTCATTGTATTGGTTGCATGTTTTGGTAGTATACTACGTCTTGGCTTCTTGCTTGGTGGTGACGGTGATAGACTAGAGAGTGGTACTGTACGAAGTGACTGATTTGATGTGCCTAAAATGGAAAGGTTTTTGGAATGTTAACTATGAATATTACTGCCACAACCAGACATTGTCATTGATAATAAATAGATTTTTTCTGTGGTGGTGTTAAATATAATAGATGATTAGAATATGAACACATAAATTTGACAAGCATAAGTAAATACATATCTTTGAATTTCAATATTGAATTTTTCTTGAATAGAGGGGTATAAGATATAATTATAGTGGTCCTGCCCTGCTAATTTACTCTGTGGTCAGACATTGTGTCTGGTGGGCTCCAGAATTATATTCAGAGGCCGGTTGTTCAAAACTGGTTAGCTTAATTCCTAGGTTAACAAAAACTGCCAAAGCAATCCTCCCAACAGCTTGTTTATAAATATGGAATTTTTTTCTGGAAAACTTGTGTGGATTATCAGAAGTTATATTTAAGTTTTTTAATAGGCAAACATGCAGAGATACACAGACCAAGACGTCAGATTAAAGTTTAACCCAGGGTTAGCGCTAACCCAGGCCTCCTAATCCTGGGCACAGGCTTGCAATTTATTCCGTTGTTTGAAAGTTAATCAAACTATTGGATGCCTACCTGAGACAGGTGATTTGTACTGTGCATCAAGTGACCCAAAGATATTACTTGAAACATTCTGATCTGTACTGGTAGTTAAAACCATTGTGGGTAATGATGGTACTTCTGTAGACTGTAATGCAGGAGGCAGTTGGTCACTGAATGTCTTTATTGGCTCTGAACTTCCTATGGCCATTGATGTACTACTTGATGTAGATTGACTAAGATATGCCAAGCTGCCCTGAAGTTGATTCAACTGTGCAGATGAATCATTAGATATTCCACCCATTATACCATCACAACCAGATGAAAATATACCCAACATGTTTTCTGTTTGTAGTTTTCCTTTCAAACAAGCAATGTACCGCTGACAGAAATCTTTACACAGCTCATTCACCTTCTCGATTTCCAACAGATGAATCTTTAAAACGAGAATTGCTTTGACCATCTAGAAACAAAGCACATATTAAAATTATTCATTGAAGTCTTATTGATGTTTTTATCAATAACTATTTTTATTATATCAATAATCAATATTATAAAGTCCTATAATACATAATCAGTGTAAAACTGTTACATAATCAATACTAAAACCAGTTTGACTGTGTATGAAATCATCATATTCACATGCTCTGTGTTGCTACAGGAAAGGTAGTCTCCTACGCAGCCTGTTCAGAAGTGAATCCACTGTAATTTTAAAGTACATTTAGTACAATTGACCTCAGAGTAACTTCAGAATACCCGGCCATTGACCCACACCTACCCCCTCTCTAACCTTCAGCATTGCCTTGAACCGTGGTAAACCTGTGCTAACCCTTGTTCGATCATGTTGTGTGCACTGACTTGGATGGTGTTTCAGTGTTAAAAAAACCCAATTGATCAGTTCCCTGACTCACGACCATCCCCTCTCTAACCTTCAGCATTATGTACCGATCAATTCGAAACTTCGACATCCCCCCCCCCCCCCCCGGGCATATCCCGGGAATCTGACTTCGAGTCTTCTCCAGGGAGTAGGGAATTTGACGTTCTAAGTCTTCCATGTGGGGGGCATTTGATAAGGGTGGGGAATTTGAGCCAGAAGTCTTAAAACCTTGCCCGTTTTCACGTGCTTTTACTTTGCATTGGCGGCAAATACAGTTTTCTCAGATTTTGAGGGAAACAGCCTCAATTTTGTGAAAAACTGGCTCAAAGAAATGGGCATGGAAAAGCTATGTGCCTCATTTGAAGGTATGTACTACAAAATTGTGTAAAACTGTTAAATTTCCATAAGGTTTCCAAACTTTTTAAGCGAATTTCGCTATCTTGCCGAAAAACATTTCCGATCTGTATATTTTGTACTTTTTGTATTTACTGTTTCATAATTTTCATATGAAGGTGGGCATTTGAACGCTTAATTTCTTGTTACAGTGGGGCATTTGAAGACATTTTTTGCACAGGGGGTGGAGAATTTGATCAGTCAAATTTCAAAAAGTTCAAATTCCCGGGATCGGCCCGGGGGGGGGGGGGCATGTTGAAGTTTCGAATTGATCGATACATTCATAGCCAGTAGTGATGGGCGATACCACCAGTATCGATTCGATACCGATTATTTTTTCGTAAAAGTATCGAGGTATCGATTACCCAAACGATTACTATGCAGACGATTGTATTTCAGAATTTTCCGCCTTTTTCATAATTTACTCTGTTGACGAGGTCAGGAATATTAATCAGGGAAGTGGATAGCATGTCAAATAAAGTAAAGGAAGTTTGATTAAATCGATAAATGAAGCAAAATACAAAAAAGTACAAAAATTTTATTAGAAATAGCCATGAAAACAATGACACAACTACAGGATTATAATGAATGTCTAAATTTAAAAGTAATCGGAACACTTTTTCGATACCGTGCAGCATCGACTACTTATGATTTGGGCCTGGTATCGGGTGGTATTGATACCAAGTAATCGGTAATCGCCCATCACTAGTAGCCAGTAGCCATGCATACAGGGTGTGAAGGTATCAGGTTTTTTTTACTCATCCGGTATAGTGAGTTCAATTTTTGTGGCCTGGTATTCTAAAGTTGTTCCTCGACCTCTTTTGTTTTGAAGTGCTCGAAATGTAACAAATTAAACGTTCTAATTGTTCACCGAATTCCGTTTCAGGTTGGCTTCGCGCCAGCGCACAACTGAAGGTGCAAAACCCTTGATCAACACACCGACAGTACACCTTTTTAAAAATAATCTTTGGCCAATTATTACAGTATTTTGAACATCATTTGAAGTAGATGAATTTGTGAAAGTGATTTACGTTATGTAAACGCATATTTATAAGAGGTCTTCATGATGAAAGACCAAGAATATTTCAACTTCGACTCACCAAACTATCCGTTTCATCATTGCCTGACATCAGAGATTTCCCGTCTTGTCCAAGGTGTAGCAAGAACGATCTTATATCGTTTTGAAAAGCTTGACCACTCGGTCCTTCCTGACTGCCTGTCGCCCATTCACATTTATCAAATAACATAGCAAGAAGAGGAAACAACGGATGTCGATAAATTGCAAGTTTATCTGCCTGAGAAACTTCGCCTGCTTCGTTTACAAATGTGCCGTGTTGCTGTTGTTGTTGTGATTCCTCATAGCTTGGTGGCGGTTTATCGTGGATAACAAACTGTGGAAATTCTGGCGAAACTGGGTTTTCCCCTTGGGAAAGATTACTTCCAAGTCGGGCTGCTATTCCTTCCATTTTGATCTTGACTCTTTGCCTTTGAACACAAGGTAAATGATTAGTAACATACCGAACATGTGCTTCGAACGTTTCATATTAATACACACATGAACTATATATATTAAACACAGTGATATATAACGTTTCAATCCGTTTTATTATGCTTCCATATGCTCTACATATACACAGCAAGTACGGTATAACTAGCGTGTAATAGAAAGCTATTTTATATTCAAGAAAACAATTACTTGGTTATAAATAAAGAGGTAGAATACGACATTGACTGGCAGCTTACCTCTGTCACTCTTCGTCAAACACTGATGGCCTTTGTTCATGAACGCTGCCAATCTTTCTCCTAGCCCTGCCCACTTCCGGCAAAGTTAATAAATATGCAGAAAGTGACGCATTTAAGTGGACGTGTATAACGAGACTGATTGATGATGGATTAGCATGTTTGACAGCTGTTTTTGGCACAAAAATGATAAAAAGCTGATATATATATTGGCCATCGTTCGATATTTACTGCATATATCAAGTTTTTTCCACACGTCATTTCATTCATGACAATAGCTGGAAGGAAAATTCAACTCGTCTTGGACGGGAAACTCGTATGAATATATAATTTTTTTGTTTATCGTCACCATAATTCTAGATCCAGATTTTCCTTGCTTGGCAACGCTTTATCCGTCTCATTTATCCATCTGAATATGGATTTAAGACGAGTTTCTCGTCTGTTTGGACGGGTATTGGTATTAAGTTAATTAGACGGAAAACCGCGTCTGTTGCCGTATTTATATTACTGAGGAGTTTCCGGGACGAGTTTCCCGTCTAAGTCTAAGACGAGTTTCTAGTCTCTAATGAGTAATGTGAATTAATATGTGATGTTAATCCATTTCAGAAGTCAAATTTTCATTTCACATTTGACTATATTTTTCAATCTCCCGACAATATGTGAGCTTATTTGTCGGAATAGTTCCATATGGCCACTTCTTTCAGTCACATGGCAAGTTGTGCTCGAATCTGTCTGGTTTCGTGCGTCCCGTGCACTGGTCCCGTGACTACCGTACATTAAAGTCCCGTGTGAACGCAATTAGCCATTTCCCAAAGTCCTGGGTCAAGTCGCGCGAATCCTATGGTGGAGGGACAAGAAATATGGCAGCACACATGCCCCACATATTTAAATTAAATGTTTAATGTAAAAGGAGATATTTCGTTTTTGGTCATTTAAAAAGTTGATATTTAATAGTAGATGTAGAGGATATTACACGGCGGCGCGAAGATATGACTTTTATCTTCGAGTGGTGAAAAAATATTGTATAAATATTAAAAGTCACGTGATCGATATCTTCACTAGTGAAGATATGGAAAATATGTCACTGTGTATTTCTCAGTATCTCACTCTCTACTATATAATAAACTTATACTCTTTCACATATTTGACGCCTGTCACCACTGCCACTAATATATTTTGTCCCTCCAAACGATCCCAGAATGCACTGTGATCTATTTTGGGAAATGGCTAATACAGCTTCGTCTGGAGCCTCATTCTCACAAATCGTGAGCCAATCGCCTTACGTCTTGAATCTTGATTCATGAGAGCGAGACTGCCAGGCCAAGAAAGTATTAATTACGTAATTATCGATTTATCAATAGATGAATTCATGCAAATAAGCAAATTTCAGTTCCGAATTCATTGTCACCAATCATTTTAATGAATTTTATATTTTAATCGTCTGCCCAATATAAAATATCTATCCTAAAAACAGAAACCTGGTCCAGAGATATTCAGAGGCCTTCAAAGAACCAGTGAGACTCTCTTGTTACTGCATCTCTTGCTCAACCAACCTCGTCCCCATGGCATTTTGCCTCCACGGCTGAAGGTCGGTGAAAATGGCCCTGGGATCGGCTGGTCATATTCACATGACACCCAGAATTTCTGGGTATTTTGATACGATATAATTTATGTGAAATTGAATCTTTGTTGTTTGTTTACGAATAATAAATGAGAAGTAATGAACAATTTGCTGACTTCATCTAAAGACTTTATTTTAAGAGCAGTATGCTTGCATATATGCTTGCATAATTCTTAATTCCTATATCCAGGGACGCCGGAACGATAATAGGGCAAAGGGGGGCGGACGCACACCAAGGGCACCTTTACTGAAAAATTTTTTTTCACTGGAACATTTTTTGGCGACCCCCCCCCCGTCGCCAAAAAAATTTCGGTCAGTGTACCATTTTAGGGGTCAAAAAAATTTTCCGGACATACAAAAATTTTCCGTGAAGCCAAAAATTTTTCCGGATATATTAAATTTTCGCCATTTCTTCAAAATATTTTTCTAAATTCCAAAAATTTCCCAAAATTTTTATAAATATAAACTATAAATTACCTCAATCTCCTGATTTTCCTACAAAAAGCATCGTTGGAAATGTGATTTATCACGTATTATTTTACAACTAAAAGGGCACTTCTGCCCCCCCTGCCCCCCCCTAGCAAAAGGCAAAGGGGGCAGCCGCCCCCCCTGCCCCCCCAGTTCCGGCGTCCCTGCCTATATCCATGAGTCCAACCACAGACAATCCAGAAGACATTAGTCTTTGTCTTCTGGATTGTGTAAGGTCCGACAAACACGTAATACAGCAAGTCAGCAAGTATAGGACGTTAAGTGAATGTTGACTATGCATATGCATGTTCTCGGTATTTTCTTAAGTTATAATGCTCTGGGAACGAGGTTGTCTCTAGTTTGACTTTCTCAAAGTCGAACTGGTTACAGCGATATTTGTACGCCCGACAGGGACGTAGCGAAGCATCTGAAGTTGGGGTCGGAGGATTTTATACCTGAAATTTGAACTTCAATGTTAAACATTTTCCTGAAGTGTAACAATTATAACAGAGGTTTTTCTGATTGATTTCTACTGTCATACTGAGTTTGCGGAGACTGAAGGAGGACGGGTCTGGGGGTTCCTCCCCCAAATAATTTTTACATTTTTGAAGCTCCAGGACTGCATTTCTGGCGTTTTCTAAAGCAAATTCGCAAACGAATTGGATCTAAATTGACTGTATTTTGCAAAAATGGTTATCGTTTCACAAAAATAACGACTTTATTACGCAAATTTTACCTGAAACTGATGTCAAAATTTAAACTTGAATTTTACCTGATTTTTACCTGAGTTTCACAGTTGGGGGTGTTTACACCCCCCACCCGGTCGCTACGTCCCTGACGCCCGAGATGTGTGCTTGGGCAGGCTGAATTTCTTAAAATTAGCCGGAGTTCCCCAAACCCAAATCTCCCCAAAATCACTCCCCAAACTAGCCAACCGAAAGGCACTAGCCCTGCCACAGATTAGAGATTACACAATTAGAGATTGTACGAATAGATTAGAGATTTTTGTAATCTCTAATCTGTGAAAGTTGAAAGTTGTGTATTGAAAATTTCACTTTTTTCCCTCATAATATGTACAACTGAATGCATAAGACTGCATTTCCTGCGTTTTAAAAAAGTATTTTTGCATAAATACAGCTAAATTGACTGAATTTTTAAATATTATTTCAATATTTTCAAATATTAGATAAAAACTAAAAATTCCTTAGAAATTTCTTAAAAATTCTATTTCCTTAATTAAAAGTCTCCTTAAAAACTGATAATTTCTTCAGTTTAAGGAAATTTCCTTAAAACTGAGAGCCCTGATTCGTACGGCAGTACGGCACCCGATAGGTTGAATGGTTATGCTGATGATATTCAAATGCATATCCATCCAAGTTGAATGGTTATGCCGAAGACAGTCAACGGCATAACCGTCCAAGTTGAGTAGTTATGCCGAAGACATTCAACGGCATAACCATCCAATATTCAAAGGCGTTACCATCGAACTACATAACCATCCAATGGTTATGCCAAAGACATTCAGGGGCATAACCATCCAAGTTGAATGGTTATGCAGACTGTGTCCAGCATGCATGATGATTAACCTTTTTGAGTTAGATTTAATAGTTATGCTGATGATATTCAAAGGCATAACCATCCGAGTTGAATGATTATGCCGATGACATTCAACGGCATAGCCATCCAAGTTGAATGGTTATGCCGAAGACATTCAACGGCATAACCATCCAAGTTGAGTTGTTATGCCGAATATGCCAAGCATGATAATTAACTTTTTGAATTAGGTTGAATGGTTATGCTGATAATATTCAAATGCTTTCCATCCAACTTGAATGGTTACGGCTAAGACATTCAACGACATAACCATCCAAGTTGAATGGTTATGCCGAGGGCATTCAACGGCAAAATCATCCAAATTGAATGGTTATGCCGAAGACAGTCAACGGCATAACCATCCAAGTTGAGTGGTTATGCCGAAGACATTCAACGGCATAACCATCCAATATTCAAAGGCGTTACCATCCAACTACATAACCATCCAATGGTTACAGTGGCGGAAATCTCGGTGGGGCGAGGGGAGGGGGGGGGGGGGCGGCCGCCCCCCTACCTTCGTGGAAAATGACGAATTTTCGGAAATTTTAACCTATAAAAGGACTAAAAACAGTCTTTTCGAGTGCAAATGAGGGGGTTTGTCGGAAGGACAATCAATGGCATAACCATCCAAGTTGAATGGTTATGCCGATTATGCCAAACATGCATGCATGATGATTAACCTTTTTGAATTAGGTTCAATGGTTACGCTGATGATATTCAAAGGCATAACCATCCGAGTTGAATGGTTATGCCGATGGCATTCATCGGCATAATTCCAAGTTGAATGGTTATGCCGAAGACATTCAACGGCATAACCATTCAACTTGGATAGTTATGTCGTTGAATGTCTTCGGCATAACCATTCAACTTGGGTGGTTATGCCGCTGTTGAATATCATCGGCATAACCATTCAACTTGAATGGTTATGACTTTGAATATCATTAGCATAACCATTCAACCTAATTCAAAAAGTTAATCATCATTCTTGGCATAATTCCAAGTTGAATGGTTATGCCGAAGACATTGAACGGCATAACCACCAAATAATCAATGGCGTTACCATCCAACTACATAAACATCCAATGGTTATGCCGAAGACATTCAACAGCATAATTCCAAGTTGAATGGTTATGCCGAAGACATTGAACGGCATAACCATCAAATAATCAATGGCGTTACCATCCAACTACAAGTTGAATGGTAATACCGGTATACGTAATATTAAAAGTATATCAAGGCAACTTTTCAATTCAAATTTTTAAATGTTTCTGAATTCAGTGTTTAAAATGTCGTTGGTTGTCAAGGGACCCCGAGCTGATAATATGCCACGGTTCCCGCGAAACGTCAATCCAGCCCTGAACTAGTATAGAATGAAACCAAGAAAATATAAAATGCTTTAATTCATCTCGTATTGATGCTAGAGGAATTAAACGTCTAAGACGAATAAGACGTTTGTTTAAGTGCGTCGTTTGGACGCACTTAATTAACAGACGACGTTAATTTTTTATTCGTCTGTCTAATTTCCTGTATTTATATTAGACGACTTTAACGTCTCCGACTTTTAAAGACCATGTAAAGTCCGTAATGTAAACAAACGCTTTGTTTACATTTTGAACTCAGTGCTACAGTTGTAAAATATGATTAGATATATATTATACTGAATTTTTAACACTCTTCTGGTTCGCTATGCTTGAAAATGAATACAGACTAGAGATTTAATTCAAGAGAGTTCAAAAGATACGAAATATTAATAACATTCCAACGGTCGGGTCCTTTGTCGGGTCCCGACAAGGTCCCGACCATTGGAATGTCAGCCTGCGCAGAACGTATGCGCAGAACGGACTTTACATGGTCTTTAGTCGTCTCGGACATTTTAAAGCCGTGTGGCGTATTTTGTTGAATTTCATCTGACAACCAAAATATTACTAACTTTAAGAGAAATTACTAGAAAAATTACGAAGAATATTCAATTACCAAAAAGGTCCGAATAATTGCGAAATATTACCAAAAGTAATTAAAATTCCCGGCAAGTCTGGTCACATTGTACACAACGATGGGGGGCCAACGATAACGATAACGATTCGATAACTTGTATACACGGGCTGATTGATAAAAAAATTATCGTTATCGTCCAACTTCGTCATACGGTGCCTTATTATAGCCACGGCGATTTGTTGCTATAAAAGATACCAGATTTCTACATACAGGGACGCCGGAACGATGTGAAGACAAGGGGGGCAGAGATTCGTGAAAGGGCACTTTTGAATTGATATATACTAAGAGATGTTTGCAAAACATCGGGAGTTGAACTTCGCCTAATCATGTTTTCTATTTATTGGATGATAGGGGTGTGAGGGGGTTCTCCGCCAGGCGATTGTGCTATTCTTGAAGCTCGATGACTGCATTTCTTGCGTTTTCTGAAGCAAATTCGTAAAAGAATTGCACTAACATTTCTGACAATTCGCTATTTCGCCAAGGCAATCCTTTAAATTGAAAGGGAACCTTTGCCTCCCTTGCCCCTCCTGGTAAAGGGCAACGGGGGCGGCTGCCCCTCCTGCTCCCCCAGTTCCGGCGTCCCTGTCTACATACCTTATAGCCACGGCAGTTTGTGGCTATAAAAGATGCCAGATTTCAGTATACCTTTTAGCCACAGCGGTGTGTGGCTATAAAGGATACCAGATTTCAGCAGAGCCGCCGAGAGGGGGGGCAGGGGGGGAGGCAAATTGCCCCGGGCCCCGAGGTGCTGGGGGCCCCTGAAAAATTTTTGTTGGGCCCCAGTCTTTTTCCTGTGTTAAATATTTCCGCGCAAAGGACAACATATCTGTTTTATTGGGCTAAGTACCAAAATTATGTATAGAAAAATGAGATAAAGTCCCTTGAAAGTGTGAGGTTGTTGTCCGGAAAAAATGTTTTCCGGAAAATTTTTTTTTCAAGAAGGGGGCCCCCTTAAAAAAAATTTGCCCCTGGCCCCCGCCAACCTCTCTGCGGCACTGGATTTCAGTATACGTTTTAGCCACAGCGGTGTGTGGCTATAAAGGATACCAGATTTCAGTATACGCGTTTTAGCCACTAGGCACTACGGCGTGTGGCTATAAATTAGGATACCAGATTTCAGCATACCTTTTCGCCACGGCGGTCTGTGGCTATAAAGGATACCAGTTTTCAGAAGACAAAAATTCATGATGTCGGTGGTGTCTCTACCAATGAGCAGGCCAGTTTCTATGCGTTTCGACGAATAGATCGTTTGTTTAATGAGGCTATACGTTTTCATTGAGTTTTGCATGTTAACTGTTCAAAAACTGTTAACATTTCTAATTCGACGGTTGGGCTGTCTTGCTGTTGCAGTCATGACTGCGAGGTAGTCGAAACGTTGAATGTCTTGAATTAAAATTGTTAACTGTTTTCGGAGTGTCCATTGTCCTATTCAAAAGCTACTCTGAATTGATAAATTGATTATATTTAGAATAATATTTTTTTTGAAATATAGGCGAACAATAAAATAAAAAAGTGTGATTGAGACAATGGTACAGGTCGAGGCTACATGGACACTATGGCAGAACCTCATGCATTAAAAAGCTCATGTTCCGCGTGTGCACTCATGCACTCAACTGGGCCTTTTGTAAGAATTCGTCAGTCGGGGGGGGGGGGGATATCTACAGAAAGGGAACATACTATACTGAGTGTGGAGAGATGACACATGGGTGTTGGTGACAAAAAGTTTGTTGTGGTGTCGTATGTGATAGTAGTGGGTCTGGGGGCATACTCCCCGGTCACTAACTTGTTTAGCATAGCCTTCAAACATCTCAAATCTATAGGGTCTGGGATATGCTATCCACTTGGAAATTTTTAAAATGTTAGGTATTTATATACAATGCAATGTTTAACATTTTTAAAAAGACATTGAATGATGACGTAAGATTCACAAAGCAAGGTTCTGTTACTAGAATATCAAACCTCCCTTCTAAATTCCATTTTTCTTCCAATATTTTGCTTATATTTTAGAGAAAAGCGACCTTGACTGGGGGAACGGCAAAATGGTTGACTGGGGGGTACCATGGGGGGGGGGGCGAGGGGGGCTCCCCGGGCCGTTGTATAGTCTAAAAAGGCTCTCAAGCAAATTCGGGAAGTGTCTGTTTCCATAATAGATCTTTCATGTAATTACGTCTCAACTACACTGTTTTCAACTTAGGACTAGATTTTAAGTTTGTTTCTCATGGGCCATGGTCGGAGAAGCAGAACATCCTTCGTCAACACATGCATAAAAAGAATTTTGTATTTTGACTATTTAATGTGGAAATAAGCTTAAACACGAAAACGAGGCCGAGGGCCATGGCCCCTCTTGGCCCCTCAGCCTCGTGTTCGTGTTTAAAGAGGGGCCATGGCCCCTCAGCTTCGTTTTCGTGTTTAAGCTTGTTTCCACATTTATTGGTCAAAATCCAAAATTCTTTTTATGCATGTGACATTGTGACATGTGTTGAAGAAGGATGTTCTGCTCCTCTGATCATAGCCCGTGAGAAACAAACTTAAAATCCATTCCATTTAGGTGGTCCTAAATTGGAAACAGTGTGACGTATTACCGGAAAGGTTCCGGAAAGGTCTATTGTACCTTCTTATTCTGTGATTGTACTGACAAAAATGAAAAAATGAAAAATCTTGCATTGATCATGAGATCGATAATTAAATTTCGTCACAATTTCGTCACGAATTGATTGAGTAGCGCAAAGCCTGGGAACAAAACACAGTATTGTCAATGTTTTGACCAGACTAAAACTGTTTATATACATATTATATTCAGTTCAAATTTGTGATACATGTTCCTGTTAATAAATACTGTTTTTATCAATTTTATGAGATAAATATGCCTTACTAATTGCAGGTAAGTTTTTTTAAATTGCTCGACTTCTATCCCAGAAACGTGCAACATAACTGAAAAACGTTTACACTAATTATTTTAATAATTGTATTCAAACATTTATTTTGTTTTCCAAAACAGGTATTTAATGAAATTAACTATATACTGTATTCACATTTTTTAGTGATGCTTTGCCGTTCATTTTAAACACCATATATTTTCATATTGAACCCACTGTTGAACCCCTTTTTTCTCGGGTTTTCAGTTTTCACAAAAATTCAGTGCGAGGCATTTTGACAAGCCTCCGATGCGAAAATTATAGGATGCCTTATTCATTTTGTGGATATAGTAGATTACAATATTTTATACCTTTTGTAATCCTTCAAGTAAATTTATAAAATAATAAATTTCCTAAAACAAAATAATCTGCAAAACACAAAATATTTCGGAAAACTGGCGTTTTACCGCAAGCAAAATTAATTGCTTTGAAGCTGTGTTGTTGCTATGGCAACAAACTATCTTCGTGCTGATTTTTATTTGCTACAAATATGTCGGATTCAAATGTCGGCAATACGAATTCTGAAAATAGTACAAATGGGGAAACCTCTAGTTCAGATAAAAAGCCATCTTTAACAAGCTTGACACATAAGTTGAAAGCTGAAGCTCTTCGGAGATATAAAATTGACGATGAAGTCAACAACGAAGCCGAAGGCCGTACTCAAGATTTAGCTCAAGATGGAAACGTTGATTCGAGCAAACTAAAAGGGCAAGAGCTGAATAACCACCCACAATCAGACGATGTTACTAAGCAAGAAGAAACGATAGAACCCAAAGGAAATCAGGAAAGTGCTGGTTTATCTGTGAGTGACACAGTGAGCACTGGAAATGAGAAAGAATTATTAAGTGGTCCGACCGTAGAACAGGGCACCGATGTCGCAAAATCGAATGAAGCTGATGAGAAGCAAAACATTGCATCGGAAAAATTTGAAGACACTGAATCAACTAAAAGTCCAAACGAGAGCTTGCAGGTTTCTGATTCGATAAATAATCAAAAGATAGACTCAAGTGATCATTACTTTGTTGATTCATCAAATAATAAAGATACAGTGCCAGAATCATCTTCTGTCCCTACTGAAGGGTTAGAGTTAGTGGAGGATACGTATCGATCATTGGAAGGAAACAGAAGTGATATTATCTCTGCTGTTAGTGCAAATACAGTCACTGAAGTTGAAGATAGAAAACTTGGATATTCTGATAAGAATGAGCATTTTACTCAGTCCAGTGAAAATGGTCCCTTACAGAGTAATTATAATAATACAACTAGCTATGATAATGGAAGTGAACTTATTGACGGTTCTTCTGAAATCCAACTTCAGTCTGGGAATGCAGTATTGTCAGACCAAGTTAATTTGATTAAGTCAACATCGAATATTGATGACAGTTCTGGAACAAATACTATCGAAATTTCTGAAGCTGATAAAGTTATGCAGTCATTAGATCAAGACATGGGGAGTGGAAGTGCAGAATTTAAAGATGTGATGGGAAATGATCATTCTGTTGAAAATAGTGACAATAAGATGCTAGAAAAGGCAGCCTTAACAAGTGAGGAAATTGAAGATGACGAGGCAGCTCATCAGGAAAATGCTTTCTCTAATGACTTGGAAACTGATTTAAAATCCAATGTAAATAATTTAACAAGTTCCACAGAACAGAATGAGAGCAATGATGAAAACAAGGGTTTAGAACAAAATGTTACATCAAATACAAGTAATATTGATGCCAGGTCTTTCAAAGGTAACAAGTAAACAAAATGTATCTTTTTGGTTGTCAGTTAAAAGGAACATGTGTCCATTTTGGTTTGAAATTGGGCATGTGTTTTATTTTTTCTGGATATGAAAATGTTAGCCCCCCCCCCCCCCCCCCCCCTCAGGCAGCAACTGAAGGTAGAGGAGACTTCAGCATCCTGTTGTGAAAAGTTAAAATAAAATATTCTACCCCCTAAAGGCCTTAACCCTTTGAGTTATATTGCACCCTACCTAGGGTCAATTGTATGGAAACTGGATGCCACTATCCACTGGATAGTGATTTTTTCAAGCTTTCTTAAATTGATCATTGACTGGTTCAACCCACATACTCAAGTTGCCCTTTATTAATTGTTGGATCCATATTGGATTTCATAGTTTTATTATATTTTTACAACCGTTGAATTAATCGCTATTTGGTTGATATTGCGCTTAATCGCTGCCTTCGTACAACCGACCCCAGTACTTTCATTGGTAATTTACTGACTCTCTAATGCCAGACAATTTTACTTGGCAAGGGGAGAGCACTGGCATTGAATTGGTTAATTGCTTTATGAGAAATAATAAACTGTCAGGATTCAACAAATGCTGATGGACAAGGAGCCCTTTTGGAAAATGCAGGTCTTTGTGCTTGTTTCCACTAAATGTAAATGATGGGTCTGTGCAAGATACTGCATGACCCTGTGTGGTATTTTTTTATAATAAAAAAGTTGAACTACAGTAATATGTTCGTCTGTGTGACTAGTAGTCAACTGACATTAATAGGACTTGTCCACTTGGGGAAAGGAATGTTATGGGAATGTAAATGTATGTTGTTTTGCAGGTAATATAATGGAGCAAAAAGATGGCAATGAGGAAACCTCTCCAAAACTAGATGAAGGGAATGATACAAGTGAGTCTGTTGAACATGATGGTGGTGATGTGATCTCCCCTCCTAATCCTCAGGCAGGGAGTACACAGGAAGAATCTGTAACAAATCAATGTGGTATTGATGCAAGTTATCATAATGTAGGGAGTGCAGAGGGAGAGCCCAGTGTATCAGTTGAAGGTGGTCCAAGTTCTTCAAACACTGATGCAGCTCAAACTAATGATGTTGCATCAAGTGAAGGTGGTGGTGATAACAAGAACACAGATGGTGTGGTAGCTGAAGAGAATGAGCAAAATATGGCTGATCCTGCTCAGGAGGATGCAACCAAAAATGGTATAATAGAAAATTGCTTCTCTTTGAATATCACAGTTCTGTGTTACCCAAAGAGAATCACTTGGAATAAACAGGGGGTGTAGGAATTAAGCTTCATTGTTAAACTTAAAGGGCAGGGGACATTATATTCCACAAGGTTGGCTCTAAAATGTGGAGATCATTGTCTCTAGATCTTTGAAAATGGCATTCTTAGTATCTTCTCTACCGCTTTTGTTAATTTGTTCATGATTATTATTTGTGAGTCTAGCGCTGTCTGTGTTAGGATGGCTTTAGTTATTAATTATTAGTTGGCCGATTAGCACAATTTTTTTAAAATTTAATATTTTTAAGGGAGGGGGAGAAGCTATTCCAACTCCCATATATAAAATGTTTTGGGTGTGTAGCCCCCCCTCTTCCCCCTGTTTCTTACAACCCTTCAGCAGAATATGGTGGGGGACATTTAGTATTTTACTAGTAAGAACTGAGTTAAATATCACTGCTTCACCCTGAAGACCAAGCCTGGGTATAGTACATGTACTAGGGAGCTTAAGATACACCAAATCTATGACGCGGACATGACGAAAAACTGCCCTCTATGGTCACAGTTTTGCCTCACGGGTAAAAGTATGGATTTTTGTTGGTAACCAAAGCCAGGGACATGAGAAAAACAAAGTAAAACAACTAGTCTCCCATTATTAGTGACTGGTTTTTAGTCGCGTCCGCGTCGCAGATTTGGTTCATCTTAAGCTCGCTACCTGTTGGTTTTGGGACATTTTATATTTTTTAGCAACACATGATCATCCCATCAAAACTTGAGACTACTTTTAAATTAATAGTTTCTCCTATAGGAATCCAAATTTCCTATAGAAATTTCAATACAAAATCTTATAATTGTGCCAATTAGGTTATTAAGCCATTCCAAGCCCTCTGTAAAATTTATTTCTTAATTACCGTGATGAACATTTTCTGTCAGATAAATCTCCTACTGATGAAGATGAGAAAGCATACTTAACAGATGATTTTTATTATGAAAGACCAACATCATTATTCAATCCATTATTGACCGAAGGAGTTCCTCGCGATCTTCTTTCCCTGCAGTATCCTTTTTATTACAGATGTTACCCAAGTGTGCACATGCATAAAAATCACATTCATGCCCACAAATGTTTATGTACTTTTTGTGACCATGCCTATGTACTTTTTGCATGATGTTTACAATTCCAAATTTAAACAATCAATCAAGTTTTTATAGTTAGTTAATAATTGTTACAAGAATCAGACTGGCTGCTTAGAATTAGAATAAAATTGTAAACATGTAATAAGTATGTAGTTGTGGTTGTCAATGTTTGTGGGCATGAATCGAATATGAATTTTGGAAATAAAAACACACTTCTATGACATCCATAATATCTTTTGAAATATAAGTGGCACTGCGTTCCTCGAAGCGTTCAATGGAAGCAATTGATGCCTCATTCCGGGAAATTGTTACAAGTGATAGTCCAAGCGGGCATCTTTAGTTAAAGTTAATCTTCTGACTAGAAGTGAATTATGAGACATTGTATTTAATTGGACGTACAGTACATAATGTACTGTATAACGTTGCAAGTATCAGAGGATAGTTAAGGCTCTATTAACGTGATCATTATGCTTTGAAGTAAATTCAAATCTTCGTATAAATCATTTTAAAATTTGTAAAACGACTGCTGAGTGAAATCATTATAAAAAATGAAAATCAAATTGAAGCAAAAACATGGATACAGTGGAACAACAACAGCCATAAAAGTTTGGCCGTATTAATGGGGCCGTACCACATTATAAATGTGTTGACTCTCAGTTTCAAGTTCACGACTAAGAAATATCGGCGACCTTCGACTGGGGCAAGAAGAAAAAAAAAATCAGTGACCTGTTGAAAGGGCATCTGCGTTGTCAGTGTTCACAGTCGTGTCGGTTTTCTAGATTTACAGGGTGCGATAATTCAAGATTTTTAGTCGTACCTGACTGACGCCAATGATTATTGATGCGTACTTGCGCTAGTACAAACTCAATACTCAATGTGTACTTAGTCTTTAAAATAAAGTAAACGTTTCTGACTATGAAGTATTCAAACTACGAGTTAGAACAAGAAGCACAATGGATCATTTGCATTATAGACTAAATTTTGATCTAGAAAAAAATTTCATCACAGCTTGAAAGAGCATCACAAAATTAGTAATATTCCAAAGTTTCGTTGCGAAATGTTGTAAAATGCGGATAATATAGCCATGCGAAGTTTGCCGTTTTTCAGTCATTTTGTATTACGTACGGGAAATTGACAGCCCAATCGGGTGTTGGGGCATCAATTTCCCGTTTATAATACAAAATGACTGAAAATTGCAATTTTCGCAAGGCTATATTATCCGCATTTTACAACATTTCGCAACGAAACTTTGGAATGTTACTAATTTTGTGATGCTCTTTCAAGCTGTGATGAAATTTTTGTCTAGATCAAAATTTAGTCTATAATGCAAATGGTCCATTGTACTGTATATTATACAAAAAATGGACTCCATCTTTCCTTAGTCGCCTTAATCCAACCGTGTTTCATGCCAAGACATGTCAGACTTAAACACGTACCAACTAAGTTACGGTATTGAATACGATCATATGGTGCCTGCAAAAAGTAAGTACGCAGATAGCAAGAGTTCCGCGTACCTATACGTGGTACGTGGCTGAAAACAAGGAAGTATCAGACCGTAATATTGGCGTACCTCCGGTACGTAAGCACGCGAATTATCGCACCCTGAGATTTAGCGCGAGTGGCCGTATTAACGTAACGGGGTGAAATTATATAGAGAATAATACATGGGTGCGCGGAAATACCAGATTTATTTCGAGTGTTGATCATGATATCTCACGAGTGAGCGCAGCGAACGAGTGAGATATCATGTTCAACACGAGAAATAAATCTGGTATTTCCAAGCACCCATGTATTTTTCTGTTTATTATATAAAGGACACTCTTTGAAAAGCGATAATTTTTACAGAAAAGCGATAATTGAAAAGCGATAATTTTCACATGTGAGATTATCATGAATAATCTCACATGTGTGATTATCATTTTTATCAGTGCTCGAAATCTCTATAAAGCACTATACTTTATATAATAAATAGGATTATACTGTTTGGGATTTCAGAATGTGGCCGTTGGCCGTATTAACGGGTGATTGTATTAACCGGGTATTTTTATAAGAAAATGTATGGCCCGTAAGGCCGTTTTGCCGGGCCGAAAAAAAGTGTCCGTAATAACGAGGTAAGGCGTGGTCCCACCATATATATAATATTGTATGAAACTGAATGATGGGCCAACATGTTGACAGCTGGAGAAAACAATTTCCTTCCTGGGAGCCCAACCTGGATATAGAAATTTCCTGCAGAGCGACTGAGTATTTTTGTGCTACTGTAAATCTGTGCCTACACGTGATATCCTAGCTGGTCATAGTAAACTCAAGAAAAAATGTCTGTCAACCATAACTTGTTGGGCCCACAGTGTGACATGCGTGTTAGGGTTTCCTTCAAATTTTCAAGTTGGAAATTAACATATTCTGCCTTGTTTAACTGGTTGTAAAAATTTAGTTTAATTTGTTGTCTGTTTCAATGTTTTTCTTCTTAACTCTGTACCCAGTCATTCATTTGGTTATGAGTGCACAAAAAGAGAGAATCTGCATATTTTGGACACAAATACAGTTGTATTTTCCGCTGGCAACTTGGTACAGATACTAAATTTGAAGACAATGGAACAGACGTATATTGGTGGGACTAATGATGGTGGTATAGGAGCCATTACGGTGAGTAGTAGCCTGGTAGTAGGGACATTATAGGGATATTGGAGACTTTTTGGGATATTGTAGTTTTTAATTAATACGCAGTAAATGGACCTTAGAAGTGCTCACGTCACGTTATTTTCAAACAATGAATTGTTGACCCACGAGTATCCCACAATGCACTGTGCATTCCAGAAGTCCTCTGTATTAAAAAATACATGACGTAAGCAATTCTATGGTCTATTTGCATATAGTGCCGTTCTAAAGTTACGTGTTTCTCTTCACTGTATTTCGTTCACAGACACAGGCATTACGTTTTTATATATGCAATAACTTGAAAAAGGTGACTCAAAAGACGGGATACACTCTTTATATCACACGCAGTGACTGACGCGAGATTATAATCACACAACCTTACCTTAGTCGCAAACCTTGATAACTTGCACACCGCCCCCAATTTGAAACAAATTTAGTTTTAATTTGTTTTCGATTAATTGTGTCACACCGCGATCTTGTATTTACCTTAATAATTATTTGGTTGTTGCTGTAGTTCTGTGTTTTGAGTAGTTGTCAAATTATGCTTTTATACAGTATATGTACAGTCTGGACGCCCCCTTTTGAAACCAGCTTTTGCTGATGGGGCTAGCCTCATTATTAAATAAACTTTTAAGTAAATAAATAATTCACCAACCACTGCGCCACCAGCACTCCGTGTTACTGATTGCACCCAACTGTCCACTGTATTTTAGGTTCATCCAAGTCGTAAGTATTTCGCGGTTGCAGAGAAAGGAGTGTTGCCAAGCATAAATATTTATGAATATCCTTCGCTCAAGTTGTTTCGAGTGTTACGAGAAGGAACACTAGAGGCTTATGCTCATCTCAATTTCTCCTCCAATGGGACGAAACTTGCCTCACTTGGTAGTTCTCCTGATTTCATGTTGACTGTTTGGGATTGGAAGAATGAAAAAGTCATTTTGAGATCTAAAGCATTCTCACAAGATGTTTACAAGGTCGCATTTTCTCCCGAAAATGAGGGACATTTGTGCACTAGTGGAAGTGGCCATATCAGGTATGAAATGTCGTCTGCACGCTTTCTGTATGCTTTATATAGTATTTCATTTTTAAACTTGTTCCTGATTCACGTTTCAATGTGGCGTACGTGACTGTCAGAATGTGTGCCGCCTCCATCAGGGAATTACTGCATTTTACGCTACGCTACCATTAAGCGACCATTAGCCAATCAGATGCGTTTGATATATATACCCGATTAGCCAATCAGATGCGTACTAAGCCAGCAAGAGATAACGGTAGTGGAAGTCAAATCTGAACCTCCCTAATAAAAGGCATGCGGATCTCACTCAGCTGCATGAGCTCGTATGAACATGCACTAAGTTGTACAGGACCAACTTGAGCTGTTATTTAATAACAGTATATAGCTTTAGGATATATATTAGTACATATTACATATAATGGAAAACAGAAATTGTCAGATCATGATATATTTTATTTGTTCACGTGGAGTAAGATGAACAGTAATCTTTCCAAGTTTGAAACGTCAAATCTAGTGGACCTAATATTCGTTGATTCACAGAGTGTGGTTGAATAATTTGTTTCAGGTTTTGGACGATGGCAAGTACGTTCACTGGTCTTAAACTGCAAGGTGAATTGGGAAGGTTTGGTACAACTGAACTCACTGATATTGAAGGTAAGGCACAAGTTAAACAATACGAATACTTCATTCTATCCAATCTGAAGATATAGATTCATTCAGAGTAAAGGTAGGCTACGCATTCATATACAGCGATACGTGAATCTGTAACTCAATCTGATGATTTGATGTCAGCAATTTCGCTGACACCGATCTCCAGTAAAAATAGACTGAATACTCAGTTCAGGTTCAGTATAGGTCAGTGCTCTATACAGTGTATACCTCGAACAATCTGGATGTTTGGAAAAAGGCCCTTTCTCCGTTTTAGTACTTCCGTTTTAGTACTTTAGAAAATTCTCGACCGATGCTAGAAATATCAAGGTAGTCAGTTTTTGTACTACTGTACATGGCTTGTAGAGATGTGATGACAGATTGGACAGTTAGCATTAGTGCGTCTAGAATAGGCTAGAAAAGTATTATCCATGTGTAAATTAGAGAGGTTCAGAATTGACTTCAAGAACCATTACCAGCCGCTAGCTCTCACATGCTTAATCTGATTGGTTAATGATAACGTAGCAGTAGTTGAAGTCAAAATCTGAACCTCTC
Source organism: Paramuricea clavata (assembly GCA_902702795.2). Taxonomy (NCBI): domain Eukaryota; kingdom Metazoa; phylum Cnidaria; class Anthozoa; order Malacalcyonacea; family Plexauridae; genus Paramuricea; species Paramuricea clavata. Next base: position 14,145 of record CACRXK020003153.1, on the reverse strand, counting down.
TATTAACCTTCATATAATTCAAATCCATTTGGTAGTTTTATTTTCACTCCAAATCCCATCAGATACGATTTAGAATGGCTTTACTACATCTTTAGTTTTCACGAAAAGTTGATAATCAGCACGTTTTCTCTACTTTCAATTTTTAAACAAGGATTTGTTGAGCTTCCAGACGGTAAAGTACTTTCTGGATCAGAGTGGGGTAATATGTTGTTATGGGATGGTGGCTTGATTAAAGTTGAAATATGCAAGAAAGGAAACAAACTATGTCATAATGGAATGATTGAACAGTTCTTTATGGATGAAGGAGAATTGATGACTATTGGGGCGGATGGATTTATTAAGGTTTGTACTTTCTTCCCCAGTTTGACAGTCATAATAAATAAGTGCCATAGATACTTCTATTGTGTGTATATTTCCAGTAAACACATGATTAGTACATATATATAGTGAAACCCACCTATACAGCACATCACGGTCGGTGGACCTAGCTTGTTTTGGTAGGAAGAGGAGGGAGGGGTGGACGGGCATTGGTCATGGAGCGGTGCGTGACCGTTGATTGAGGCTAAGTGGATCAATGCTGAGAAGGCCCTGCACCCCCATGCTTTGAGATCCCACGCCGCCTAGTTAAACCAATTCGAAATTTTTCAGTAGATGAATTTCATCTGCAGCGAGTAAGATAATCTTCGCAGATAATCTTCACGGCTGGAATGCTCAAATACGTCTTAGACAGCACAGTATCATTGACACTGATAACGTTTCCCACAGTTCACTCGGACCAGTCTTTCGCGCGATCTATGTATTGTCGCGATCTTGATCTTGCGGGGTTGGTTTGGATATTTAAAGCATGCGTTAATTTCAATGACCGCAGTTAATAAACGAACGTCCAATTAGCAAATTAAAATAACGTAATAAACGAGAAAATAGACTTAATTGTACGGCGCGCGCGTGTTATGTTTCTTTCCAGTGCGTTATCTGACTATCTGATCTCTTTGGACTAAATTGTATTCTGTCAAGAGCAATACGTAAAATCGATTTGTTTTCAAATATTAATATCATCAAGGCCATGAGCGTTTAAGCGCGCATTCCAGTGAAGAGCAGTGTTCCTCCATGGGCACCTTAAACAACACGAAATAGCCCAATGTGTGCTCAGTCGTTTCCCCCCACATAGCTATTGAGAGCGCGAGTAACCCCCTAGTTTAAGCATGTTTACAATGGCTGGCATTGTTTACAATAAGTGGTGGTGAGGAGCGGATTCATCTGAAACAGGGAGTTATTTCTGAATAGATTTGTGTTTAAAACGTCCCAAAAAATTCACGTCCACGTCCCAAAAAATTCAACTATGTACGTTTGCTAACCGATTTCTCTAGGTGTGGGATTTTGAAGCTATTGATAATGCTGACATCACAGACGAAAATAGTCGGGTATTTGAAATGGAACCCATGTATGAACTTAAAGTAAGTAATACTAATAGGCAACGGCGAATTTAAGAAAGCTTGAAAAATCACTATTCCGTGGATAGCGCCTTCGTACAATTAGGGCCATCTAAAGTATTAGATGTCACCTGCTGTATACTGAAGTATTGTTCTATCTATGTAAGGTTGGGCCTGATGTAAAATTGAAATCAATGGTAAAATCTGTCAATCTTAGTACACCAACAATTTGGTATGGACAGGTATGATCAACGTGCATGTATTTTTTATAGTCATGGTCACTGGTGAATTGCACAATAAATCACATAGTTTAAACATAATTAAACATTTCTGGTATTATTTTAATAGGATGCATCTGGTGGACTATGGAAATTGGACCTTTCTTTTACACATACAGTAAGTTTGTTATCAATTGCAAAGTTTAATGTTCTGGTGCATGTGCAATACGAAAAGACTAAAGGAGTTTACACTTGCAATTTTTGCTGCGATTTTAGGTGCAATTTTCTTCTTCTGATGGATGTGAACGAGTGGATAAGTTATGAATGTTCAGATGAGGGAACATGTACTCAGAACATTCATAACTCCTCTACTCGTTCACATCCATCAGAAGGAGGAAATCGCAAGCAAAAATTGCAAGTATAAACAGGCCTTGTGATGCAATGTCGTGTACAAATGTTTGTTGGTGGTATAGGCAGAAGAAGCTTCTTTTCGTGAAGAGACTTCACGAAACACCTTGCTGTAGGTTGTCTTCTGGGCATTCTATTTTTTCCTGAAGTAACTTGGACCATTATAAATATTATAGCCTGTGTAGCTGGTGGTTCGCAGGCTAATATAATTCGGAATAGCTCTCGGCTAAGAAATTAGACGTCATACCCAGACTCATTATTAATTTATTATCATATGACACCTTACATTGTCTGCCTTCTTCTTGTAGAGTCACGTTCCTGAAAAGTTATTTTCCTTCCATGCTGGCAATATCACGTGTGTAGACGTGTCACCCAGCAATCACATGGTCGCTACGTGTGGTTTAGATTGTAAGTACAGCATCATTCTGATAATGCATGTATAGAGCGTTAAACTACAGTATTATACCGTATATATATGCCTTAATGTACAGTCATTGACTTTTGATGATATGCAATTGATACCGAAATCACTCAGTAATCAAATGGGACCGAAATCACTCAGTAATCTCTTCACATATAAGGGTGAGGTGACAAACTACAAACTTCGGAACATTTCAAGTAGTCTTTGTTTACCACAACCGCGTACTAATAATATGAAAAAAAGTTTCGTGTATGACGGAGCACACGTTTGGAATTCTATTCCTAAAGAAATAAGAGAGAGCAAATCCTTTTCTTCCTTTCGAAAGAAAATCACTACTCACATTGACTGATAGCTAATTAACATAGATGTTAATATTATCTGTATATAGATTACTACCTTAGTTTGTTAGTTCATATAATACTATATATCTTATATAATTTTGTAAATAGTTTTATAATTCTTTTCTGTATACTTTTCGCACGCCCCTCGTGGAAATCAGCTTCGGTTGACGAGGTCAGCGTGTTTAAATAAAGTTTATCTATCTATCTATCTACATTGTATACAGTCTATTTTGGATTTTCACTGTCAAAAAATTGAGCATGATGGTCCACGGTAGATTAAATCCTGTTTTTTATTTGGTCATGCATGACTGTCACGAACATGTACAGGTAGGTTATCGATGTACGGTAATAGCAGGGTACGATAAATCGTGTACTTACTACGCAAACATTACGGTCTAGTACTTCTTTGCTTTTAACCACGTGGGTAAGCGGACTCTTGCTCTCTGCATAGTACTACTTACTTTTTGTTGATATCATACGACCTTTCCAAACAAGTGTAAGTCTGACATGTCTTGGCATGAAACATGATTGACTGATGAGACTAAAGAATGTTGGTGTCGATTGTAATGTATGTGCAATTGTGCTCCTTCTTCCAACTCGTGGTTTTAGGTTACTGAATGAATACCTTTCAGAAACCTGTACTTTATGTAGTTTATTTTAAAGACTAAGTACACCTTGAGTCTTACATTTGTACCAGCTGAAGTATACGGCAATAACCATTGGAGTAGCAGTCAGGTACGACTAAATATCTTGAAGCTGCATCATATACACAAGCCCCCAAATTATATTTTTCGTTACCTACTTTGGAGTTTGCCCCCCAACATTCAGAATTCTATCTCTACGATTAGTCCGGAGTGAGTAGCATGCAACACATAAAACCCACTCAGATAGATCGAAACTATTTCACTTGGCCAACCACATTGACTTGGTCACGACAGCCATACTCACGATGATTGTTCAAACTAGGCTTTGACGCCTTGGAGTCAACAGCGCCAAATGTCATAACGTGACGTCATGTATATACATGTAAATGAATGTAAGCAGTCGAAATATTGTTCAAACTACAACATTTATTCGAAACATTGTTGAAACTACAACATTCATTGTTTTTTAGGTACGGTTCGTCTTTACGATTATGTAAATAAGACGGCGCTGTGTTCGGCAAAATATTCTCGTGGTGCAGCAAGTCTACTTTGGCTTCCTAAAGCTGTAAGTTAACAATAATTATGCAATAAATTAAAGAGGACATGTTTACTGAGCTGGTTTCGGTTCTAATGTAAAGGATGTTCAGGAAAAAGCCCCAGTCAATAATAAATATTTACCGAGTATATTGCCTTTTACTACTTTGAATATTTGCATTATCATGCCACATTATACTTGGTAAACTGAACATGTATTCTAAATGTCTTTTCATAATTGTAGGTAGACCCTAAGTGTGCGTCTATTCTCTGTGGCTTCTCTGATGGTGTAGTTCGGTATTTATCAGTGGCCAAAGACGACGCTTCAGCTGTACGAAATAGAAGAAATAAATCAAATTTAAGTTTTCAATTACTACAAGTCTTCAAGCCACATACAAAAAGCGTTACGTGCATTGCCATTGACAAACATGGAAAAATGTTAGCAACCGGAGTAAGTTTTAATCACATTATTACAGTAGATATTGTAGTATGGTGTAGATGCATTGCATCACTAAGCGTTATAGTTAACTTCAGATGTACTACAATTTTAACTTCAAATGTACCAACAAATGATAATAAATCTTAAATTTCCTTTTTACGTGCATGCAGTATTTGTTACCAAACGTAAATCACTAAATTGACAAATGTCTTCACAAAAATAGTTGATCATCATGTGCTGTCACAATTAATGAAACGTATGCACTAGACAAGTATAGTCGTAAATTTGTTATGGCTAGATATCAGGATTTTGGTTGGGTAATTGCTAGATAGTATACTTCAAAATAAGGTTTATAACGTAGAAAAAACCATCCTAACGCAAAACTAAACCCTAACCCTAATACTAACCTTACCCTAACCCCAACCCTAACCCTAAACCTAACCTAACCCTAAACCTAACCTAACCCTAACTTATTTAAAAAATTGATATAAAAACAGAAACCTTATTTTGAAGTATACTATCTAGCAATTTCCATTTTGGTTGGGCCTCTACACTCGATATAACTAATTGTACAAGAGTTTTGCAAATTTCGAGTTTTATACATTAGACCTAATGAGGAACAGTTGTGAAAAATGGCAGGACTCGAACCTGCGGTCCTGTGATTCCGGTGCAGTGCTTTAACCAACAGAGCTACAGAGTTGTCGAGCTCTAATCGCAAGTTCATGTATACTGAGGTATACTGTATATTTCTTTACAACTACTCCTCGTTAGGTCTAATGAATGTATAAAATTTACACTCGAAATTTCCATTTGCCAAACCATTGTACGTAAATTTGTTGTATTAATATCATGGTGTATTAGTTTCAGGTCAAGATATCCCTCGTGGAAACTTGAAACGTCAAGTATGTTCCCATGAGGCTATGAGTAATATTTGTTTGAGCTAATCAATCTCGTTGGAACATCTTAAAATATTCCTATTAGTCATATTTTAACCCTTCCTGAGGGTTTTGTTCATGAAATGTTCAATGTTTGAATTTTATATAGAGTGAAGATTGTACAGTTTTCTTCTTCACCATTGGAGATCAAGTTTGTAAACCCGTCGCATTTATCGAGACTGCTTCACCAGTGGTCTCGATGTCGTGGTTGGATAATGCAAAGGTACAGTTTGTCTGACGATGATTCTGTAATGGGATCGAAATATAACAATTTACGTCTTGTTTTACTTTTGAGTTTTGAAGATGTTTTCATTTTTCAGTTTTTGTACTTTATTTCCTTAAATTGTCGGTTGGTTATGTAACCTTATGAAATCCCATAAGAGTGTCCCAAAATACTGCAATTTCTCCAGGAAGAAAGTGTTTAATGCAGTTTACTGTAGACCTCATGAAGAATTTTTTAAGAAAAGAAAATTTTCTAATTGTTACAAATTATTTCGCGGTGCCAATGAAAGTTCTATAATGAAGTGTATCGTTTTAGGATCCTGGTGGACTTTTAGTGTTTTGTAAGGATGGTGCTGTACTTGATGTCGAGGCTCCGCGTATTGAAACAGTTGATACGACCAAGACATTCCGAATTCCTTCACAAAATTTGGTCAAACGAGAATACGTGTTTGCGAGAGTGAAAGATAAACTATTGGTAAGTGTACATTTTACATTTTATATCAAAATGAAAATCTTAAACATTGATCTGAGACGAGGAGGAAATACAACATTCCTTTTGCACGAAGCCCATTCGTCTGGAAGGCTATTAATTTTTAATCTTTTTCACATACACATGCAGTACGGTAGTTGATAGTTGGCAATATATTTTAGAGTAATACTACTTACACACCTCCATGCAAGCTTAAAATTCTAGGATGACGTATCAGAAGGAATGCTTCTACAGGTCTGGGAAAGATTTGAGACATAAAGAGTATATACTGTATTTCTTATATATTTATGATTGTAGAAAGCGGAACGTACATGGCTAATGTGCCGCCAAATGTTTCGTTGTTACGCAATTTAACGTTGTTACGTGATAAAAAGGTAAATTCTAGGTCAAACAACATTAGGGACGGAAAGTGCTAGTGTGGGTAGAGATGACAATAAGATAACTGCAGATTGCGAGAGATACGTTTTCGAAGAACAGTATGTCACAGGTCATGTCACATTTATGCTTGTAGAAAGCAAAAGTAAGTAAAAGGTAAATATTAATGATAGTCGTCAGGAGGAGTGTTTAGGGGTAGGTATGATTTAAGACATTGAGACATTTCTTTGTAACTGTAGAAAGAGGAAGAAAATGAACTCGTTGAACTCATTTGACTCATGCATAAGGAACATTTTATAACATGGGAAAGTCTTTAGACATTGACATGACGTTTGTGTCTTCCTGTAGAAAGCGGAAGAAGATGAACGCAAAGCTGAGATTAAAGCAGAGAAAGAGAAACGTAAAGAGGAAGAAAGAAAGCGACGTCGTGCACGAGGTATTCAAGAAGAAGAAGAAGAAGAAGAGGAGGACGAGGACGAGAAGGAACAGGAGGAAGAAGTTCCTGTTGAAGAACCTGTAGATCATGGACCATGTCTCACTATACGTGGCTTTCCTTCTGTTCATCTTGACAAGTTCTGGATGTTAATGGTATGATTCTTTTCTGACAACAATCTCTCTGTATTTAAACTTCTCAACTTGATGTGTCATTCTCTTATCCACCTGATATCATTATTTCTGTTTTAGCAATTTAGTTACATTCACCTTCATTTCAACAAATTCCTCTTCCATACCAACAATCCTCTTCACAGCTTCTCTTTCCTGTCGGCTTGAATAATGAATTATTTATGTAGTCGCCGTGAGTACGTCTAAGACCAGCAAGTGTACTGTAGCAACGAACAACAAAGGTCTATAGTGCAGAACATTGAAATGGTCTGTGTCACTGAACTTTGAGTTTTCGCTAGTACTGTTCACTGTTGCAAAATCTTGCGCTAAATTGATTGATGACAAGTTTGACTTGATCATGATTGTTACAGGTCTGCAGTTAGCTCAACGTCGCTTGCAGGTAACCGGGTTACCGCGGATCCCAACATCTCACACTCATGAAGCAGCGCATCATCAATACCTCTACACAATATTATTTCTCCTATACATTTGTTTTCTCTGGGTGAAACACAACCCATGTACACAGCAAAATTTCAGGCAAACCTTAATCTGCTCTCTCATATACTATATTAATTAATTAAATATTTTATCACAGGACGGTTGGGATGCAGGTTATATATACGAATGTGAATTTCCTAAAGAGGTACAATCTGACGAGTCACCTGAAGCTACTGAACCTATCAATGCCATCAAGTTACTAGAATGTGATGATACGCCAATACGGTCGTTCACCTACAGGTAAAATTATTACATGTACGAAGACACTTCACATATTAAATTAAAGTTCATGTATGTATCTAGGTAGGGATCTTTTAGTAGACTTTTAGTAATTTTTGATCAGTGTTTGATGCTCCTTCATTGATGTAGCTAATTGGTTTTTAATTTTGGCGACTTTGATTTTTTTATGAATGGGAATTATGATATCATCGATCACGTGAAATATAGGACCTAAACTTTTTGGCCATCGATGAAAACTAAAAGCTTTCATCATTATAGAAATACCCGAATCGCCAGTTTTTCTTAAAAGGTTCCTGTGAAGAGCCACCAATCTTGGTACGAGGTTTACCACCGGTTATACTTTTTTTTAAATATACTGTACATGAATGACTAATTCCGTGTTGTATTTTCACTTTAATCAATGGCAAGGAATCGTAAAGGTAAACTAATATAAAAGCGATTTGTAACGAACTATTTTCAAAAAAGAAAACATTTTCAAATGAAATGAAGGAGTCATGTTTTGAAAAATTTTGCTCTTTCCTAAATCGCATCTATCCAAAATTGCATACTTGTTTTAGCGTCTTCTTAATTAATAACTGATCATCTCTTCTCAAAAAGAACTTCAGCCAATTCTACTGCGTTAAGCTTAATATATGGTTACACAACATGATCTCTTCTCAAAATTAAGACTATGTAAAACTTTTGAAAATTAAGGATATGGCTTAAATTTGAAATTCTCCAAAATTAAGGCATAGCCTTAATTTAATAATACCACAATCATTAGGCAAGACTTCTTGTTATAAAAGTAATGGCCTTAGAAAAAAAAGGTCGCCAGATTTGGACCGGATTAGGGTTAGACTAAGATTAGATTAGGGTTGGGGGTTAGAGGTTAGGGTGGGGGTTAGAGGTTAGGGTGGGGGTTGGGTGGGGGTTAGGTTTAAAATTTAGGCAATGTCTTAATTTGAATGCTTTTTACAATTAAGACATAGCCTTAATTTTCGGAAGAGATCGAGCTGTGTTACAAATCAACCAAGTTTAAAAAAGTGGGCAAAAGGACAACCACACATGTAATAATGTCTAAATTTGTCTCATTAGTGAAACGATTCATTGTCTCATCACAGGCGCTTACATAAAAAAACTAGTTTGAAAGCTCTACTATACAGTTTTCCACTAGCATGCTATCAGGATCTTGATCTTGCTGTATAGTGTGTTATGCAACTGAACATGAAATATATCTCATTTTGCAGACATGATCATGACTTACAAGATCAGATTATGACATATAGAATAGTGCAGTTTCACTATGTTTGACTCGGCTAGTAAACGTCTTAATTAAGGTGGCTGTCCACTGCATTTTGGGAAGTGCAGAATTTATAATGGTGGTCTGAATATGTATAACTTTTACTTCAAAATAGGGAGAAAACACCTCTGCGTTTGATTGGAATGGTTATGAAAAGTGATTCCCCCTTTGCGTTATTGTTGCTAGAGGCTAAACAAGTCACAGAAACCCAAAGTGAAATAAATTGTCTGCAGTTTATATACGTCCACGTTTGAGGAAGCACTTTCCTTTTGATATTACATACTTAGGGCCGGTTGTTCAAAATCTGATTAGCTTAACCCTGGGTTAACCTAAAATTCAAAGCAAACTTTCCAACAGCTTGTTTATAATGTTTGTGATATTACTCTGAGTGTGAATCCTCACCAGGCAAGCTGAAACGTTTGCTTCACCATGGTGGGAATCGAACCCGCGACCTTTGGGATACTATAGTCCAATGCTCTGCCAACTGAGCTACGAGGTCAAGTCGGTTCGAGTTGGTGATATTTCGAAATTGAAATATTTCTTCAGACATATTTTGTTGGATCAGTAGAAGTTTTCTTCTCTATAGTCTTGAAATAAACAGACGTGCAGAAATACATAAACTAAAACAGCAGGTTAAATTTTAATCGGGGGTTAGCGCTAACCCAGCTTTGAACAACTGGCTCCAGGTGTACTGTATATGTTACTTTGTATAAAATACGAAAAGTTTTGTGACAAAAATGGCGGTAACCTCTGATTTTGTGACAAAAAATGGCGGTAACCACGATCTCACTGATCTTTGTTTTTTTCATTGCATTTTGTGAAAGAGCCCGAAAATTTACCAAAATTATACTATATTTGAAATGAAGGACAAAACGAGAGATTTGTTTCTTTATTAACAGTTATTCTGGTGATTTCGTGTTGTTTGGCATGGAGAACGGTGTAGTGAGAATCCTTCCTGTTCATGGCAAGAATGTATTAGATTCATTAACAACATACTGGGCACTTCATGCACATGATAGTCAACATGGAGCAATTACTGCTATCAGAACCAGCTTTGATGATCGATATGTGTTTACTGTGGGTGCTGATGGCAATTTCTTTGTCTATAATTTCATGAGTGATGCAACATTGAAAGAATCCAAGCCTATACCACCAATGACAATACCCAGGATACAGGTACGTGTATAATATAGCCCTATGGAGTTTTCAGTCTGCAAATAAACTTACTAACAGTAGCTCATTGATGATGTACGTTGTGCTACTCCTTTCTGCGTGAAATAGTAATGAAGAATGAGAAATATACAGTATTCTGTTGGAATTTTTAAGTTCTGCTAAAATTTTGGATATTCTGCAGGAATTTTTTAAGACCACCTGTCTTTTTTGTATCCCTGCAGAGCTGCAGTAATTTTATTTTTGTTCTCCAAATGACTTTTTAGAATATTCTCTTTGCATTTTTGATTGATCTCTAACCAGTAGTTCGTTAACTTACTAAATTGTACATAATCTTCCCCTCGAAATTTCCATCTACAAAAGACTTTCAACTGTTAGTTCAATCGAGCGAGTTGCCAAAAAATCTCGATATTTACCCATGAAGTATGCATGTACTGTTTTGCTAAATACGTTATTGTACGCGCCTCGAGATGTCATCTGTTAAACTCATGTTAAAAAGTATTCGTGCGTCAGTTATTTTGTAAGACTAGACGTGCATTAAGTGTAACTGCATTCTGTGGTGTAGAAAACGTTTGAAGCATGTTTGTCAGTAACAATATACAACAATATACTTTTCAGACTGTTATTGGTGAAGATGGACAAGAAGTGCCGAAGACAATCGATGATATTGATGATCCTAATTATTACAGGTAGATTTATTGTGCATTGCTTAATGTCCTCGCCTGTATTGTCCAGTTGGGTCGAATCACTTGCTATAAATAATTTCCGAATACCCCGACCGAGAATGAAACGAATGGTCATTGTTCTGACACACTAGCGCTCTGACCACTCTACGAGTTTAACAGTTAGTACGGTCGTTGGACGATGTAGGCTGAGCCAGCCAGGAATAATAGGATTGATTCATGTTCATAATGGGGTGAGGCGGTTAATAGATAAACCGAAAAACCCGATGTTTTGTGAAAACCGATGTTGCTCTAGGCGAAAAACCGAAAAAGATATCCGAAAAAACTGTTTGAAACTCAGTAATATTGAAACAAAATGGCAGTTTTTTCAAACGGTTTTCGGTTTTTACCCTGAACCACCTCACTTCACACCTGCATCCTACTATGACACTTTCGCATAACAGTGCTTTGCATATTGTTTTGCTTTAGCTTCTATCCAACTTATGCATGTATGTGCGTTTTAGTATTATTAGTATTTATTTATTTGCTTTAGCTTCTATCCAACCTATGTATGCATGTGCGTTTTAGTAATTACTAATCATGTCATTTTAATACAGCATTGAACTTGAAAAACAGAAAGCAGAACATGACAGAATGGTCAAAATAGCTGAAGAGAAGAAACAGGTAACTATGGAACTGATCTTTGGAAATTTTTGTTACCTGATGTCTCAATTTCCATTCAATTAATCTACCAAATTTTCTTTTAATTGATGTTCAGAATGTTCGTCGTGGGATTGCGAAACTGAGAAGATCTTTCAAATCTCTTCTTGTTCAGAACAAAGGTCTACCGGAGTATTTGTGTATTAAGGCACAGGTAATTATCAACTTCAAACTTTTGTCTCCTAATGCTAACGGCTACCACCAATCCTAATCTTAACGCCATTCAATCGTTATCCTACCCTAAACTTAAAACTGCATATGCACCCAAGTTACTCTGATATTGGAGATTGATATGGAGATTCACCATTTCTCGTCGAGGCTGAACATACAGTATATATATACAGTAAGCTCTTTCTTTTGTTCTACAGGAATTGGAAATTGATCCAGAAATCCGAAAACAACAGGAAATTGAGGCTACAGAAAAGGTTTGCCAAGTTGTAATTTTTGTATTGGTTGTGAAAATTTTAAAGTGCATTGTTACGTCAATGATCTCATTACTTTGTAGGTTAAAACAGTATGGTTGCCAAGTTAGTTAGAAAAGTCACAAATTTCAACATGATATATTAGGATATAAATCTGTCTAATTTCTTGCAGCGCTCCAATTCCCTCTATTTTTTATCACAGATTGATCTAGTTCACAAGGAACTGGCTTGGGAGTCAGAGAAACACTCGATAGGATTACGAAAACTACGAGACAGGTTCGTGTTGAGCTGTATCATGCACCTGTACAGCTTATTGCACCATCATCGTTCTAGTCGCTTGTCACAACATAGTTAATATATAAATAGGGTTTTTGTAGATGGAAATTTCGAGTCTAAATTTTATACATTTATTCAGACCTAACCAGGAGCAGCTGCCCTATAGGGCCTTTAGTTGCATTTTTCGCACTGTTCCTGGTTAGGGCTTATAATTGTGTTAAATTTACACTCGAAATTTCTACAAAATCCTTCAACATTAGTTCAATCGAGTGAGATGCCCGCAAATCCTGCTAATTAAATATATAAATACATTATAAGATACACTACCTACGATGAGAATTCCAGTTGGATCTCCAGGGCCGATAAAGAAGTAGTGCACTACGAGATCATGTTGAGGTTGACAGAAAAAAAGAGCGAATGATAAAATGTCAAAAAGAAGGAAGGAAGGAATAAGATCATTAGATTGAATGGCAAAATATTTAGTAAACCGGACCATATGGTTGCCAAATTAGTAAAAAAAATTTACAAATTTCAACACGATAAATCAGGATATACTGTACATATTATTACTACAGTACAAAGATTCCTCGATATTTCAGGTTTCAAAGTATGATGGAATGTGACCGAATCATTATTTACGCGTGTCGAAGTCCGTACCAAGTCTCCAGTTTTCGTTCCGCGAAATTACCAGAACTTCATGAATCTCTTAAGCAGTCCTTGGAGGAAGCCGCTAAAGAAGGGACGTCTGCTGCTAACCAAAAGAAATTCAGTATCCCTGGTTTCAAAGGAATGTTACCTTATGGTAAACGACGCTCAACTCAGGTTGACACCCGTAAGAAAAGTCAACAACCAACCACTGGTCTTATAGCACCTCCTGCTGCTGCTGGAACGGGTGGACAGGTTGGAGGCAAGGTGGCCAAAGCTTTAGAGAAAGCTGAACATAGACGAATAAAGCGACAGTTAAGACAAGCTGAGGTGAGAAGCTATAATGTCCTGTACTGTGTGTGCTGTATACTCTGCCATTATATTCTGTTGTAATATAGTGCACTGCACTGCACTGCACTGTAATATGGTGAATAGTGATGTGTATAGTACTGTACTAGTTCAGTCCTCGAATTTCCCTGAAATCAATCGACGGCATGACGTTAAAAATTGCCGTAGAACGTAACAGCTGTCTACGGCATTTTTTAAATTACTGTAATAAAACTTTAATTTTATTGTTACTTTGGATTTTGGACAAGCTAGAAACATGTCTACGTATTTCTTTAGTGTTTTTTTTTCGAAGAAAACTGAGATGATTTGATCAACATCTGAATAGTATAAAAATTGCACTAAACGGCAAAAAAATTGCCGTCGTCGGCAATTGCCGCAATAAAATCCGAGCCCTGTGTACTACTGTACTGTGCTTTACTATTCTGTACATAGGTTGCGTTGTACTGTGCTGTACTGTACTGTACTGTACTGTACTGTACTGTACTGTACTGTACTGTACTGTACTGTACTGTACTGTACTGTACTGTACTGTACTGTACCAGGCCTAGAAAATATATTTCTCTTCCTGGCAGCAAAATCCAAAAATAAAAATTTCCTGTGTAAGTCAAATATAAAACTTCCTGCATAATTATGTAGATTTCAGAGAACGTATTGTGCCCCACATTGTGATGAACTATCAACTTGAAAACAATATCACGTTGCAAAATGCTTTTGAAATTTTTAAACAATAAGTAAATTATATGGCATTCCAGTGTATAAGATGACAAAAATTTCCTGCAAGATGTAAGAAAATTTCCTGCAAAGATATTTTGGGAAACATTTCCT
>CACRXK020003152.1:0-37970 GCA_902702795.2 Paramuricea clavata | reverse complement strand
AATTTTTTTCCATTATTCTACATTATATACCTGTATAAGGGGCGGACCATTAGAAATCCCGGGAGGGGGGGGTATAAAATTTTTGCGGCACGAATTTTTTTTTCAGTCTCATGTGTCTGCAGGAATTTTTTTTAATGCACTTAACCTCTGCACGAATTTTTTTTCAACACTACTTGTACTTTGTTCATGGCGACCTCCCCCCTCCCCCTCCCACCCCACCCGTCGCCAAAAAAAATTTCGGTCAGTGTACCATTTTAGGGGTCAAAAAGTTTTTCGGGACATACCACATACCAAAAGTTACCACAAAATTGACAGAATTTGTCAATTTTTCCCGACTGTTGAGCGAATATTGCCCGACTGCCAACTGCCCGGTACGCCCATGACTTTGCTGTTTGCTTGCACGAATTTTTTTTCCCTGGCGTAATGGCTGCACGAATTTTTTTTCCAGGCATTTTTCTTTGCACGAATTTTTTTTTGGGAATTTTCACCCCCCCTCCCGGGATTTCTAATGGTCCGCCCCTAAGTACCCAAAGAAACTATATATAATATATCAAAGACTGGATACTATTAGTTGTTTTGCAAAATTGAGAGCAATTTCAAATCTGTTCAGTTTTTTTTATACACCCTGTATAAGATTAAATAAATTAAACAGTTTGTAAGTTTAATTTTCTCACCTTGACATGTATCATCAATTAGAATATAACCATCTTTGCACTGACAACGGAATGATCCAGGTATGTCAACACATTCAGAATTCGTTGCATTACAATTGTGAAGCCCAAGAGTACATTCATTCAAGTCTGAAAATACAATACAACGTTACAATAAGTTTTACTACTACGTAACAAGCGTCACAGTTTGTTTTTGTGTCTTTCTACGAATACCTTACGATTGGTAGTGCATGCAAAAGTTATGGCGTATCCGCATAATGATGTTGGGGAGAAGTTGATCTTATTCACCAGCTATGGCGTTCCGTACAAACGACTACACCATACACTAGCAGATTTTGTGATTGGTTGATTACAACAATAAAACACATTGAAACAAAAGAATAAACATTCTATAGAATGGACCACAAACACTGATCACTTCTGTTTAAAGAAGCCAATCACAAATCATGTTAGATTTAGCTTCGTATTTACTGAAATGATCCATGAGGAAAACTTAGGTAAAAGTGGTTAAAATCTCCCATAGATTACAACAACTTTAGAGGCGAATTCTCCCCCAACGTATTTATTTCAGTAGTTTATCATCAAATTTCCAAACACTTGGCTTTCGTCCCGTTTTCAATCAAATTTCTACGTGTTTGGAAATAGGTAAAGGTTTCTCTTTTTATATATTACATAAAAACTACAAGTATGTAACAACATGTGGGTCAAGATAAGATAGCTTGATTTCCTTACCGTCGCAAGTAAATCCGTCCCCAGTATAACCAGCACGGCAGGTACAAGTAAATGATCCAACAGGCTCATCCACACAGTTTGCTCTTTGATGGCACGGCCAGTCGAAACTTGTTGGGATACAATTTATCACATCTGAAAAAAATATAAGAATACTGTTGTAATTTATCAAGAATTGTGGGTTTCACCAAGTAGGACAAGCAATGTAGCATATAGTGGTCATCTGTAAAATGTAAGACAGTTATCTGAGCTGTGACTAAATTGATCGCTATATATGTATTGCTTGTGTTTGGCGGAAATACATGTCATAGAAACTTTTAAAGTTGATGGGCATGTGTGGCCACCATATCAAACACTTAACGGATGCCCACCTATAAACTTGCTTATTGGAATAAAATATGTATGATTATCTTTTTGTCTTTATATATTCGCTGCATGAGTTTGTTACTACTTTTCGGAATCATAAGCCCCTGGTACATGTAACCATTCAAAAATAACGCTTGTGATGCACTTGTTTTGCGCATGCTCCATAGCACTGTAGGACTATATGTGGTTCAGATTAGTTTTCTTGTCACTTTGCACGAGGATAACTATAATTTGCGAAAAACATTGCGCAACTAGCATATAAGAAAGTCACCCCAGGGTGTTAGATTTACATAATTTGTACCACCCGCCATCCAACATCGCCAATACTATTAACCTAATAAATCACTACCACGAATATGGGATACTCCCCAAAAAATGCCCCGAGATGACAGAACAATAATTTTAGTGCACAGTTAACATTAGGTTAGAATTGGAGGGATAGGATTAGGGTTATGTAGTTTCCTTCCAAGAGTATGGAGACAAGCGGGAAAGCAGGGATTCAGCTGGAAAGATTTAGGGAAAGGGCCCAAAATCTGGTGTTGGAGGAGGATCACCAATGACAATTATTTACCTTGGCAAGATATTATTCCATCACCCATGAAGCCTGCGTTACAGTCGCATCTAAAGGAACCAATGGTGTCGGTACAAGTAGCATGTTGATGACAAACAGTTCTTGCACATTCATTGTCATCTGAAGGGAAAAAACAAAAGATTAGTGTCTCATGAGAAATAGACAATATGGTTTGCATGTAGTCGCCAATGAACGTTTCTTTAAAACTGTCATGGTTAAAACCACATAGCGCCGACACAAGGTTTCGTCATTGCACTCTCACGTCGCGAGAAGCTCTCGTGATATTGTTTGACTCTCTCAAACTCATCTGGAGTTCTGGGACCTGTTGTTCGGTGGTCGTCTCCCGTCCTAGAAATACAGTCTGAAGGGCAACGTTCTGGGAAAGATGAACAATCACAGATCATGAGTTGGCGAATGCCGCATGAGACAACGGATTTATCGTTGTTCGCTGGAGTAATAGACTGAAACAGTTCTTCATATCTCTGAAAATGATTCTGTAATTAATATCGCTACTTGTGCTATTGCAGTTGACCTTAGGATGACCTAATGCACGGCAACTGGAGTACAACTATAGAAACAAACCACGACTGCGGGGCCGGTTGTTCAAAACAGAGAGTGAGTGGATCAGCGCTAACCCACTGTTAAAATTTAACCTGCATGGTTGTATTTCCGCACGTCCTTTTGTTTCAAAACGTCATAAAATAACACTTTTATTAGTCCAGACAAGATTTGTAGAGAAATATTTCCATTGTTATAAACAAGCTGTTGGGAAGATAGCTTTGAAGTATTTTATTAACCTAGCATTAAGCTATACGCAAATTCAAAATTTGCCATGAGGTCAATAATTGCAAGAGGTCTATAATTAGGCTAAATGTCCTTACTTTGACAAGAAACTCCATTTCCAACAAATCCAGGCAGACACGTGCAGTTAAATGATCCAGGATTATTGTTACAAGTTGCATTTACATGGCAGTTATCTGTTCCAAGAGTGCATTCGTTATCGTCTGTTAAATAAAACGAAAAAATCAAGTAAATTTATATTAATAAAAAGCAAAGAAACGCATACGCTGTCCCTCGCGTCTCTGGTAGAAAAGTCTTTTTAGAATATTAAGGGCGGAAAGCAGATTAGTACTGCAAGCAGTTTGGTTGGTTTACTCCTGTGCTTCAAGGGTTTTCCTTCGAGTCCTTCAGTTTTCCTTCCTCGACAATTAAACTAACTCTTTGGACTTAGGGCATGCAGTGGTGTAGTGGAGGGGATGGGGTGAAGGAGGGGATCAGGTCCTTGTTAAAATTTCCTCTCAGTTCGGGAAAGGGGAGGGGGGGGCTCCCTTGCTAACATTTTAGGACTACTACGAGCCTCAGTGGCTTGGGTGATTTGGACAACAACACCCTGTGTGAATGACATTAAATGAATTATTATAGGAAATAGGAAAAATAAAAATACCGTTGCAGAAGTTATGTCCATCACCGGAGAAACCAGTATTACACACACAGTCATAGGTACCCGGGGTATGACCACAAAATGATTTGGGCAAAATGACGACACGTGGCTCAGGTAACAATGCGTGTTAAGATATGCATCAGTGTTAGGATTGTAGTTACAATTAAGTTTTTAAAATGAAAATATACCAGTCACGTCACGCCCAAAAAAACGCCTGAAACAGAGACTATAGATGAGAGCTTCAGCTATCCTCGATGAAATCCTTCACAGAATGAAATTTAACCACCCTACCTGTACAGGTAAAGCCATTTCCAGTAAAACCGCTGTTACAAATACACTGGAATGAACCATCTGAGTCAACACAGTTAGCGTTCGCGTCGCATGGGTTGGTCAGGCATTCATTGATATCTAAAATGATAAATATATAAGATATAGTATATAAAATTATTGTTATTATTCTCTTCATTCTCAGACGAGACACGCGGGTGCGATATATATAATCAGCGTTTAAATACCTCAAACGTGGAGGCGCAATTAGCCTTTCTCACGATGACGAATATCCGCCATTCTTGGGTGGCACCTAATTCTCGTTAACCAATGCGGACATTTAAAACAATGTGAAAAGCTATTGTTCAAAATAAACTAACCATTTGCAAAGCAAATTTACTATCATTTGTTAAAAAATTATAAAAAAGTCGCTGTTATGTGGACTTATCTCGCAGACTTTGGCTGAAAAGCCACCAAAAAATGCGAGAAAGGCTAATTTAAGTGGATTCTCCAGTAAATATTTGAGTTCTTGGCTAGAACTGTATACATGGAAAATATCATGAAGAAACCTTCGACGTTTCGCTGAAAAAGATTGGCATATTAATGCTTTCATTCTATACCAGGTTATCAGAGCCTGGGTACGAGGTTGAGTCACTATAACGTATTGATTCGACTTCAATATTGGACTCAATCTTCAGTCTCACCCAATGTTGAAGTTTCGCCTTAATATTTTGCTATATTGGGCTCAGAAGAATCCAATAAGTTATAGTGTATAGCTGTTAATCAGTCAATGTTGGATTGAGGCGTGGGCAAATATATACAGTATACTAACTTTCTGGCTTACTTATTTTTAGCATTTTGAGTTAGTATTAAAAAAATGGGAAAAAATAATATATAAGGAACATGTATAACCGATCACTTGATTAGATATTTGATTTAGGCAAATATTAAGATTTGCATCACATATTGGATGCCTCACTCAAGTAATAATCTAAGATTCAAAATGATTTGGGCAAAATGACACGTGGATTAGGTTACAATGCGTGTTAAAATATGCATTAGTGTTAGGATTGTAGTTACAATTAAGTTTTTAAAATGAAAAAATACCCGTCACGTCACGCCCAGAAAAACCCCCTGAAACAGAGACTATAGATGAGAGCTTCAGCTATCCTCGATAAAGTCCTTCACAGAATGAAACTTAACCATCCTACCTGTACAGGTAAAGCCATTTCCAGTAAAACCTCTGTTACAAATACACTGGAATGAACCATCTGAGTCAACACAGTTAGCGTTCGCGTCGCATGGGTTGGTCAGGCATTCATTGATATCTAAAATGATAAATACTGTATTTTAGATATAGTATATAAAATTATTATTCTCTTCATTCTCAGACGAGACACACGGCTGCGATATATATAATCAGCGTTTAAATACCTCAAACGTGGAGGCGCAATTAGCCTTTCTCACGATGACGAATATCCGCCATTCTTGGGTGGCACCTAATTCTCGTTAACCAATGCAGACAATTAAACAATGTGAAAAGCAATTTTTCAAAATAAACTAACCATTGACAAAGCAAATTTACCACCATTTGTCAAAAAAATTATGAAAAGTCGCTGTTATGTGGACTTATCTCCCAGACTTTGGCTGAAAAGCCACCCAAAAATTTGAGAAAGGCTAATTTAGGTGGATTCTCCAGTAAACATTAGAGTTCTTGGCTAGAACTGTGAACATGGAAAATATCATGAAGAAACCTTCGACGTTTCGAACAAAATCTCTTCGTCAGCAGGCGGACACTGAAACGCCCTCCCACCCAAATAATTGCTGAACGCCTTTGAATGGTAGGTGAGTAGGCTAAATGTGCAACAAAGCTGCAAACTATTCAACCATGAAAAGCATTGGTAAGTGATAAATTAATTCATTTCTGCACGAAAGCGTCGAAGTTTTCTTAATTTTTTTCAGACATTCCTCACCAAAACCACGTGACAAGCAGATTATTTAACATTGAACACATTCTCTGATCAGATATAGTCACAAGCAGTTTCCGCTAATCTTTGTCCATCATCATATAGGCCTATATAGTGCAATGTTTTATTGAATGTTTTATATTATCTATAAAAACAAGAAAAGTAACTCTTACTATTACAAACTCGGCCATTTCCAGAATATCCAAGGTTGCAAGTACAATCGTATGATCCAACTGTGTTGTTACACCTGGCATCTTCATCACAAAGGTCAGTTCCAAGAACACATTCATTAACATCTATGAAAATATCTTTCAATTGTTTATATTTTTCTCATGTTGTTTTATTTGCAGGTTAATTAACAAATTAACAAAGTTTCACGGTGTTTGTTTTGCTCATAGAAATATTAGACCATTTGCTCATAGAAATATTACAAATATTAGATTGTCTATTATTTCTATGGTTTTGCTCTAAGTACCGTGCGTTTATAAGGACGGGCCGACCCGGTTGCAGAGATCTCGGTTAAAAGAGGCGAGAACTCGCTTACTGGGATGAATATTTCTCCATATAAACACTCACTAGCGGGCTGGCTTGGTTGCCGGAATGAAAGCTCAAAGATGCTACCGTGAGCTATTTATAACAACTGTCAAAACAATGTCAAGACAACAAAATTGTCCGGGCAAGCGGGGTCAGAGAAATTCATTCCGCTTACCGGGCTGTCTCGCTATGCGGACCATCCCGGCTTCCATATAAACAGCCCTAATTCGGTAAGCGTAAATACTTAACTTGATGTAAAGCGCATTTGATCATATGCACATGTAAGTTTGTGCTGTAGAAACCATGTTATGAAATCAGCAGAAATGACCGCGGTCTAAATTAACTAAAATACACTCCATTAATAGATCGGTTGAGTTCAACATACCAACACATTGTGTACCATCACCGAAGTAGCCGACTGGACATTGACAGATGAATGATCCACGAGTATTCTGACACGCTGCTACACTTGCGCAATTATGAGTTCCCAACAGGCATTCATTTGTGTCTACATGAATCAATAAAAAAATAACTTCATAGGTATATACGTGCATAAATGAGGTATAACATCACGATGTGGTTGATAATAAGAGTGTATATAGTACATGATATACAGTTATATCAACACGAGTGGAATTGGGAAAACGAGAAATTGTATGGAAACAAGGGCGGAGTGTTTTCGTACAATTTCGAGTTTTCCCAACTTCCACGAGTGTTGATATAATTATATATCAATATGGAAAAACTGTTATGTACTATTTAAAAAACGAGCAGGAGTGTTTTATTAGGTCAAATCTATATATAAAAATCTTTATATAAAAATCTTTATATAGTTTGCATA
The DNA here is from genome assembly GCA_902702795.2 of Paramuricea clavata. Taxonomy (NCBI): domain Eukaryota; kingdom Metazoa; phylum Cnidaria; class Anthozoa; order Malacalcyonacea; family Plexauridae; genus Paramuricea; species Paramuricea clavata. Next base: position 30,583 of record CACRXK020003152.1, on the reverse strand, counting down.
ACAATGGTCTTTTGTTAAAGTGTTCTTTAGCTGGTATAAAGACGTACGCACGTGACTAATTTCTTACTCAAGATTGGATAATTCTTTCATGAATTATTAATGAGTTTTTGAAATATATATATATATATATATATATATATATATATATATATATATATATATATATATATATATATATATATATATATATATATATATATATATATATATATATATACATAGTTCAACTCGAAAAAATTAGCAATGAGATATTTTCCTGACTCTGATGGATGCAATTTAAGAAGAACGTTGTCCTGCCATGTGAATGTCGTGAATGACACTAATAGAGAGGTTAAGATACCCCGGTTCCGGTTTACGGGTACGAGTATCGCCATTTTGTTTACCAACTTTTGTTGCTGATGTCAGCATTTTTACCCGTAATTTCTACCCGTTCCCCCGCGGTAAACCATGGTCTACACGTAAAAGACAAACGGGTACGGGTGTTTTCTGTTTATTATTTGTGGGCCGTTTAAATAGCAAAAATTTTCAACAGTCTTACCCAAATAAATAATGCACATATGCTCGTCAAAGTTTTCAACAATTTATGGCGAACCTCAATAGCGAAAGTTACCATTCTCTGATCGGTTTTCTCACGCCGGAATATCTTGGATTTCTTAAGTTACAAGTCGTTCCCCGATTTACGAGTACGTTAATATTACCCGCAAACGGGGTATCTTAACCTCTCTAATGACGAAACAAAACATGGTGCCACCAAAATGGTCAACTACGTGAACTTGCAGAAAAATTAATAAATGTAATCACTGCACATGCATTTTTTTATTGTTGCAAAGGGAAGGGGGCTTTACAAGAGACAAGCGCAGAGTGTCATTAAATTTTGTTTTTTTTTGAGGGGGGGGGGGTCAAAGATGGGGGGGACTAAATAATTTGCGGTATACTCATGATTAAGAACGTACCATTACAGAAATTGTATCCATCACCAACAAAACCAGCTGGACACCAACAGATGTAAGATCCCAAGGTATCCAAACAAAGAGAGAATCTGTGGCATGGGTACGAGTTTGGTTCGGGGTTGCAATCGAAAATATCTGAAAGATAAGAAACAAGAATGGCATTTTGAAAATTCCAAAAGTAAGGCTAGAGTTCGCGCAAGAGTCATTTTATCACATAGCGGTTGTTTAATTTTTCTCATTAGTTCTTGGTATAATATTTACATATTTTAACATTTTTATCTGTATAATTGTGTTTATCTTTCAGTAATGGATGACACATATTGATAACAGTGTTTTAATACTCTGAAATGAATTTCTCCTTCATAAATAACTGTGATAAAAATGATTATATAATAATGACATTTAAATAATTTTAGAAAGGATGTGCAACATTATTATTATAATTAGTTTGTTATTATTAATATATAAAGTTAATTAGTATAGGTAATAGGAAAATAATTTCAGATAGACTAATTCTTATCAACAGTGTTTCTAAAGATCTTGTAAATTGAATGTTTTTAATTACATATTATTATTATAAAATTAGTTTGTTAAACGTTCTGCTGCAGCTCTTCATATGCCCTAAGTATATACTGCAGCTCTTCATATACCCAAGGCATTATTTTATATTTTCGTTCATACCTGCACAATTGCGCCCATCACCCGTGTAACCTTGGTTACATACGCACTCATAAGAGCCAATGGTATTGACACAGGTCGCATTCTCATGACAGGTGTGTGTATTCAACATGCATTCATCAATATCTAAATAAGAGTTTTGCATGATAAAGTGATCGTTTAACTATGTTGTTCATGACGTTTCTCAGACCCGCAAATGTTTCTAGATAACGCACATTTATCGCGTCCGTGCCTATTTTTCCTCAACAGCTACAAGCGTACTTGTTCAGGAAATATTTCCAAATCAAAGTGTTGACTTTCTGGCTTTAAAACCCGGTGGCAAAGCTAGCCATGCCAACTGATCATGCTATATGCTAATAAACCTGCAAGACAATACATTTCTAAAGGTTTGCATAATACAAATCATTAAAAATTTGAATAGCATGATTTTGCATTCCATGCTATCTTCGCCACTGTCCTAAGCAGAGTGTTGTGGAATAAAGATTTCCCAGTTCCAATCTTCTCAGTGAGGAAAAGTGTTTACTTCGCCTGTTGGCCGATTCTATAATACGCTAAGAAGGGACTGTCATGAAGTGGAGAAATTTCACCACAGTAGCAATTTGGGATCATTGATGTTACCTACCTGTGCAAGCACGTCCGTCACCTGTATAGCCTGGGAGACACGTGCATGTGAAGGACTCCTCTGTATCACTGCAGATAGCACGAGTAGGGTGACAATCATGAGTCAGGTCTGTGCATTCGTTCACATCTAGAATATTGGAAAAATACCATTGTCAGAGATAGTTGCAAGCATACCTTTTCAGAAGATTGTGTTTCCAATACACATTCATTTTTTTCGGTTGACAAAAAAAATCACCAAGGGTGTCCGTTTAACCCATTAAGTTGCATAGTTCCCTAATGTAATAATTTTAATCGTCAAGGGGAGAGCGCTGGAGCTCAATGGGTTAATCAGACTATCTGCCCATGTGTCTACTTAACCCATTAAGTCGCATTGCACCCTAATGTACCCTACTGTATTATTTTACTCTGTCTAACGCCAGACGATTATATTCGTCAAGGGGAGAGAGCTAGTGCTCAATGGGTTACTGTCGTTCCAATTGAAGTGTTGCTTAAATACTGATTCAATACAATACCTCGGGCTGACCAATTCATTTGATCAAGTTCCTCGAGATATTCATACACTTCCTAGTATAATTGTAAACTTCCTGTTGAATAGTTTGAATGCACCAATCACCTTTGTTGTTTGTGCAACTAACCAATCATAAATAGAAAGGAAGTGACCAGAAATGATCAAATACTTGGAATGAATATCTCGAGGAACTTGATCAAATGAATTGGTCAGCCCGAGGTAATGTATTGAATCAATATTTGAGCAACACTTCAATTGGGACGACAGTAATACAAGTTTGACTATATTATAGAAATGCACTTTTACAAGAAACAGTTGTAGGTGTATACAACATATATCATTTATATGTTCTTAGTAAAAACTGAATTCTGATTTCTTTATTGCACAATCATTACATATTTCGAGTAGGTATTTCGAGATCGCTGAACAAATATAACTATAATTACCATCATCTACAATAACCACCAAAGACGTTCTGTCAGGTATTTGTACACGTGGGTTTAAAGTTGCCAACACCACGGAAAATGTTTCATTCCCCTCTACATTAATATCTTGTAATATAGTGACGTTGAAGCATACGGGTATTGTCGATGTAAGAGTTAACTGTTGGTTAACAAGTGGTTGAAAATCGAGTGTAGGAATAGCGGTATCAATGCCGGTGCTAACGCTAAAGTAAAACAGTAAATGCATCTTAATACAGTTTAATATGTTGAAATTAAGCGAAGATAGTTGTGACAACTGGTGACTAGAGCCTGGTTTCCATATGGTGGTAACTGTTGCGAACATGTTGTAAGTGTCGTCAGAATAGTGTTCGCGACCAAATGGAAACATGAAGAAAAGTCTTGTCGCGACACGCTGGCAACAGTTCACGATAGTTCCAACAGTGTCGTCGAGATAGACTCGAGTTCTATCTCGACGACAGTTGCGACCAAGGGCGGATTTTCATTTTTTTTAAAGGATGGGTGGAAACATTTCTAGTGGGGTGCAAGCTGCACCACTGAGCGAGCTATTTCCAGGGGTTAGACGTTAGGGTTAAAGACTTTCGCACAAAGTAGGAGAGGTAAAGCAAAATTTTGGTGGGGTTGAACACTTTATAAGAGGGGTTAGAGAGATTCTAGGGGGGTCAACACCCTAACCCCCCTAGTAAATCCGCCCATTCATGGTTGCGACAGAAAAACGACAGCGTGGCAACATCTTTGCGTCAATCAGGGGGGTAGCCTCCTTCGCAGGGGAGGGGGGCAAAGGTCCCGATAAAAATCATTCACCACAAATGTACTAGAGGATCTGCAATGGTCTACGCTCGAAGTAAGACGTCATAGGCTGAAGAGCGTTTTGATGTACAAAATTCTTAACGAGCAGTCCGCTCCAAGTCTTAGAGAAAAATTTATAAAAATTAAAGATTTTAATTAATAGAGAATATAATCTTCGAAGTAATGAAACTGATCTAGCACTTCCAAAACCTAAAACAAACTATCTTAAACGAAGTTTTAAATATAGTGGTGCAATGCTGCGGAGTAGTCTTCCTTCTCAGGCGAAAAAGGCATCTTCGCTTTAACAATTTAAACGCAGTATGTCCACTATACCAGAGACTAGTAGAATCTGAGTTAAAATAGTTTGTAAGTATAACACGCCCCATCTGAAAATCAACACAATGTATTTTACAACTATGTTGTGTATGGCCAGCGTGGTTAAATAAATTTGCAAGCAAGCAAGCAAGCAAGCAAGCAAGCAAGCAAGCAAGCAAGCAAGCAAGCAAGCAAGCAAGCAACCCTTCACGATAGTTACAACCATATGGGAACCAGGCTTTAGCATGCAAGACAATCGACACAAACAGATACAATGAGGCACATTTTGTGGCACATGATTTTGGACAAGGTCTAGAGGCTCTCGCTAACCTACGTTTTATCTACAGGAACAGACGAACCTCAAGATTGCAGAGGAGTTGAGTCCAGATGGTCTGGGGACCACCATTTGCATGTTAACCGAGTGAAAAATGGTTGAAGTAGTATGGGAATATACACAGGAAATGGGTTTATGTTCGAGCTAGTGCGTTTATGTTCGAGTTCAAGATAAGCGAGTTTGTCAGAGCGGGCTTTCACTGCATTAATATTGTGCATGAAAATAGGAGGCAAAAATGTGCAAAATTTTTGAGCAATGAGAAGGCCTTCGCTTGAAACGTAGAAGTTTCGATATCTTACCTAGCAGTCTCATCCTGTTATCTCTACCTAACTCTGTATACATACTGGATTACCACATGTTCAAAATAAATGTACATACGTTACTACAATATTATCAGCAAGTACAATTGAAGCTACAACACAGATTTGAACACTTCCACTGTCTTCAGTGGTCCAGTAAACATCTTGTTGGAAACTAACAACAGCATCTGGAACAGTTAATGAAATATTTCTAATACTAATAGTTTACAATGTAACATGACTACGAAAAGTAAAGCAAAAAGTGATATTTTGATTTCATTACAAAATCATCTTAAAACCAACTGAATTTTGTTTATATTATATACTTATACACCTAAATTTATTATCCACTTTTTTTATTTCAAGCAAGTTTGGGGAGAAGCCATATTGGCAAGGCTTATCTAGATGGCGGAAGGGGTGGCTATTTATCACATAAACAATAGAAATATTTCAGATATAAAAGGTTTAATATTTCTATGCTATTTATCCACTTACACAAAAGTAAGTTCTACTCTGTCAGGTACGAAACGGCATGATATATTTATTCAGACACCCTAGACCCTGGATTCAAATTACATGCTATATCAATATAATACGATTTTTTCAGCAAGTCAGCAAGGGGGATTTTCGTTGTTGTGAATTTCAAAAGGGGAGAGGGAAAGGGTGGAGTTCATTCCCATTTTCCCAGTCACTAATTTGACAAACCGAAAAAGATAGGCAAGTCCTTTCCAGAAGGAAAACATGAAGTGGCGCCGTGGCCGGGGGGGCATGCCCCCCTATCGTTGAGACCCGTCGGGAAATTGTCAATGTTGTCGGAATCGTCGTGGTGAAGCATTGGAAAAAGTGCTATGGAACTCGGGATTGTGCGGTGGGATTTGAGATGGAGCTTACGATTTACGTTAAATACATTACATGCATATATCTTACCATCTTCGTCAATAATAAAAACATTCGCCAGATTAGGCGTAGTTACTGTTACTGAGGCATCAGAACTAGATAACCGAAGTCTAAAGTTTTCTTCGCTTTCAAATAGCCCATCATTTATAATGTTGACAGGGATGGATTTTTGTACTCCATCAGAAGGAGAGATAGATATGACATTATTCGCAAACAATGGTGTATAATCCAAGTTAGCTATGGCTGAATTGTTTTCTGAAGCGAGCCTGCAATACAAATACATAATTTTTTAATTAATTCAATGTGCGAATTTACCTAATACTCAATTAACAGAAGAGTACAGGTGTTTGGAGGTATGTGCCGTTTGTGGGCCAACTAGTCTCGATAGCAACAAGCGATACCAAGGAAATCGAACAGTAATTGCCACAAGGCATACCTATGATGGCTATGGCACAAAAGTGTTTTCCGTCAATGCCCTTTAAGGTAATTCCGCAGTAATTGTTCCCGAAATGAGAATGTGCTGAAACTTCCCAGGCATGGAGTTTATGATATACTTAAAGTAAAATCACACAAAAAGTTGGGGTCACCGAACTCGTTAAGAAGATATGACAGTCACAATATACCACCTTTACCCCAATATGGCGCCATCTTGACGCTCATTACGAGTAACAGCAAAATCACAACAGCCCGATATTTATTGACGTTTTTAGCGCGGATTTTGCATTAGTAATTAAACCTATCTTGTAATCATTTTTGAAAAAATATTGTGTTTTGAGCAAAATGAAACTACTAACGTGTACAATTCTGATACACAAATGTCTTTTCCACATTTCTTTACATATCTTTCTTTGAGAACATGCATTGATAAAGGATTTTTTTTCAAAATAAATTATCAGTTAAAAAACGGGGGTCACCGATCTTTTTAGAGAATTGTGGCATTAAAACGTGAAATACAAGTAAATAAATATACTACAGACACAGGAACCCTAGCTACACTTTTGCATGCCCTTTTTGAAAACATTGATTTTAACGTAATTCTTTGCACGAATGTAAACAAAGATGTTTTGAAGTAACATAAAATTGTCATAAAATGATCTTTTTTGAAACGGTACGTATAATGAATGAAATTATAAGTTATAAGATGTGCGCAGTAAAAGTGCGCAATGCAAAACTGCGGAATTACCTTAAGCCTGGTTCACACTAGCAATTTTGTCGGCGATGTTGTGTTTCTGACGGATGCAAATGAGTAAACTCGCGCACAAAGCTACAGAGACCTTTTTCAGAAGTAAACAGTTCTAAAGTCATGTTTCGCCCGTTACTCTGGTTTAAATATATGATTACAAAGCCCAGTCGAATTGTAATCAAGACACAACGTTTCGACACTCCAGTCTAGTGTCTTGATCAGGGGTGATCTAAAGATGCAATCGTGGCTTCTCCACGTGGCTTTACTAATGAGTTACAACCACTGAGCTATAATATTACTGGAGGAGGTGCTCCTATCTCTCGTCAGTCAAAAAAGTGTCGCCAAAAACATGGCGGATTTTCATGTTTGCTGACGCCAATTGGTTCCTCCGGCTCATGGCAATTACCACTGACCAACCGCGATCCTGAGCTTGAAATAAAATCCTTCACCCCCCTGGTTTTTGCACAAATTTTGATCATAATTTTCGAGTTTCGACTGAACATTTTGATATTTTTGCAGTCGAGAAAAAAGTGTGTTAGTTTTAAGTTTTTAGTCTGCTTGTAGATGAAACAATTTACTCGAAAGGATTATTATATTTCTTGTTTCCAGGTAAGATTCACAAAAGTTTTATTTCTTTTACTTTTTATAAGTTCTAGCTTGCCCTCGAGCTTGCCAAAGCTTGGGCTGCTTCGGGCAAATTTAACTTGCAATTTCGATGGAAAAGCATAAATACATTATGTCAAAAACGACCGTTATAAACAGCAAATGTATAATATTGCTAATTTCAACAATATCACAGTAGTTTTGTATCCTTTTTTTGTTGTTCTTTATATTCAAACTCATTCTCATACTGTAATTTTGTCTCATATCTTGGGTTCAAAATCCTAGTTTCCCGACTTGTTTTGTTTTATATTACTTTGAAATAATGAAATTCGTGATTGAGATTGGTCTTAACTTTTAACTGTTAACTACCAGGTTTTTGTAGCAGTATTTATATTTAGGATGCATGTGCGCAACCTACCTTTTCAATACCCTGCCAGTTGCCACTCTGGCACTTTCAAAAAATTCGGCATTTAAACCTTTATTATGAGTGATTAACTAAGGAACACTATGCCCTACTTTGTTATCCTACTCAGTCCAATACCAAATAATTTTACTTGTTAAGGGGAAGTGCTGGTGCACTCAATTGCTTAATAATTTTAAGTCATATTAAACATAATTTTTTATTTGTATTACCCCCCCCCCCGTTTGGATATTCCAGCACATTTTACTTGTGGATCCTCCCTCTACACTGTCACAGCTGTAACTTGTAGCACAGGCTGTAGGAGTCTGAATCTTTTCTGTAATTCATGTAATGACCCAATATAGTTCAAGTGCCCTCACAAATCCAATGGAATTTGCTTATCCTGAGGCTTATGCTCAAGCATGAACAAGAAAAATACAAATAAGGTGTTTGAATGCAAGGGCTGTTGCAGAAATAACTTTATTTGATCATTTCCATTTCACAATAACATGTTTATTATATACAAAGAATGTCAAAGACCATATTCTTCACACTGAACATCTATATTTACATAATTATATTGCAGTGTAAGGATGTATCTTAATGTAATGTTACATTCTGATATTGTGTCATTAATTTTGCAGGTAAAATCATTCACAGGTACCACAAGACATATCACAATGGATCAAAATGCTGAACAGCCAAAGCAAATCATACCCATCTGGCTACAAAGTCATAATAATAACTTGTCTGGATAGTTTTACCACTGCTAACAAAATTAATTCTTTCTAATAATTGATAATTCTTTAATAAAGAGGTTGAACTATATGAACTGTATCACCATCAAATAATTCTGCAATTAGACCAAAAAGAGATTATATAATTAAAATGTTATAAATTAAAGTTTTCACTACAGACAAAAGAAGTGAAGAAAGGAAATGAGAATTAAAACAGCTTAAGCCACCACACTATTAAAGGCTTAAATGTATCATGCATGCAACTACCTGAAAAATAATACTATAGGTCTTTCACCTGAAATGTTGAAGTTCATTGATTTAGTTAGTTTCAGGTAGTTGCATCTGATACAGGGGTGCGCAGAGAGAGGACTGAAATGAACAAAACCCCAAATAAATTCACCTGCATGGACTGGAAGTGACATTATCTACCAATTAAATTGTTTCTGACTTGATGTCTGACTAGCATGTGTGACTTTCTCAGTTCTGGCCTGTATAATGAGATCCAGTGCAACCCTATAAAGCCTATAATCTAGATACTTTGCTTATACCTACACTTGTGATTGGTAACCAACATTCAAGAAGTACAATCCTATTTCTAGTGGCTCAAGAATCTTCAATTCAACATGTCATTAGTCAGAAATCTAGGTAGAAATCATATTACCACATAAGCTGCCCACAGTATCCTGAGGCCCTAGGCTATTTTCTACTGGCATCCTAGATTATGCATACTATAATAACCACAGACTCTAGTATATATAAACGCAAAGAATATAGATAGAAGCACATTGTTTCATGCCTTTACACCTGTATATACACTTACTTAGCACATACAATTGCATAAAATCAAGCATGTCAGACATCAGTCTATATAGAAAACCCAGAGGATTTGAGGGAAAAACCGATTTAACTGAATTAAATAAAACAAAATTTGTTTAACAAAAACCATGGCCAGCCAACAATTTAACAAAGCTAGTAAAGTAAAAAAACAAACAAACAAAAACTTTGAACATATAAAAAACAAAGTTTCTGTATTTTTTACAACAAGACTTTGAATACACGGGGGAAAATAATACGTTATACTATACAAAGAGCCTGTTATGTAATGGATTATATTCTATCATTTACTCCCATTATCTTTTAAAAATTAAAAATAAAAGCATATCAATAGTATGTGAAATATTTACCTGTTAGGTCTGCCATCAAATATCGCCTTTGCCTAAATTTCTCGGGGTTTTCATATTGATTTGTTGTCTTTCGCGGGCAAGAATACCGTGCACGACTTTTAAATCTTTGAACAAATGGTCAAAAGTCGAAAAAATATTAAAAAAACAAAGAGATTTTACTGAAAAAACCTCGAAAAGCAAAAATTTTTTTGATAAAACCAGGGGGGTGTGAAAATTGTAGGGGGCGCAGAATTGAGCCTGGTCAGCGGTAATTCCATGAGCCGGAGGAACCAGTTGTCATGGAAATGGCGTCATATAGCGCGAAAATCCGCCATGTTTTTGCGGACACTTTTTTTGCCGAGCACTTCCTCCAGTAATATAGTATAGCTCAGTGATCTAAATCTGTCTAATGAGCGCGGGCGTCGGTCACCAACGGTGGGTTGTCATCCTCACTGATCTCAAAAATATGGCGGACTGTGATGAATAACGGACACTGATTGGTCCAATTTAAAGTTTGCATTACAACGACTGCATGACGACAGCGAATTGAGGGAAATAGCAATTTAGCAAACATTTCTTGATTTGATGATTGATAAATTTCTTGCAAATATATTTCATTTTTGCTCGTATTTCTGCAAGATTTTGTAAATTTCAAGAAAGAAAGGGCGAAAGAATCAGCTAAAAAAGAAGGGAGCCGACGTTAACAAAGGTAAGTTTGTTTTAAATATTGATTTTATAATGGCTTTAAAACCCGACGGCATTTGCGTATATGAAACAACTAAACAAGACAGCATATAATTTCAGTGTATCTTTAATATTGATTCCCTTTTTTATTATATTGAATTTTTTGAATAGAAAATAAAGCAAAGTTATTTGCAAGCAAGAATTTGAAATCATTTTATTGCAAACTCAAATTTATCGATAAAGCCATTTAATAGTTAAAGGCAGTTTAGTTTTATAAAGAACACTTTAAAACGTTTTGTGAATTGTTTCTGGTTGAATTTTACCTTAAATTGAAGCTTGTATTACGTATAATTACATATCTAACATATATATGTTGGGAAATTGATAATTTTGTAATTAAGGGCCTGTTCATATGATCCCGCTTACCGGGACGTCTCGCTTACCGATGATCTCGCCGCCTATCTATTTTCCTATAAAATTTTGCATTGTGTTCATATGAGAAAGCGAGCTGGCCCGCTTGCCGAGATCTCGTTTGAATTTGCCGAGATCACAGGTAGGCGGGATGAAAATTTTCCATATGAACACGCCAGCCCGCTTACCGGGATGAAGTGAAACAAGTCTTGCCGGTTTAATTTAACACTTTTTACTTGGTTTTATGTTTGTTTTGTAAACAAGTATTAAATAACCACCTGAAGCAATACTTTTTCTTGTAAATAAACGAAGAAAAACAGTGAAAATCGCCAAGTATTTGTGTTGCTTGACTGAAATGTAGACGTTTTGCATACGCTAATTATAGAACTACAATGTAATTTCATCTCTGCAAGCGGGACGAAATACTCCATATGAACGCACGGAAATATTTGTCTCGGTAAGCGAGACGTCCCGGTAAGCGGGATCATATGAACAGGCCCTAAAAGTGATATTTTTAGGCGATTTTCATTTGTAAGAATATTCTTAAAAAATTATCGTGTGACCATGACAACGACTTTAGATACTTCATGTTCGGAAAATACAACTGTTTTGTCAGCAAGGCGAGGGTTTCTGCATGCATGTATTTTCTAGTACTAGATTTACTGAATCGAGTGTTAACATAAACACACACCAATTGAGACTAAAGTCTAAACTATATTTATTCTCACCTTTACGTACCTGCTGGAAGATATTCGCTTATGTCGGAAATAATCTACATGATTCTGTAGGTTTATTCAATATTAACTGAGGCTAGATACAATCTGAGTCTACAGCACTATTTTCTTTAAAATTTGAGCGACAGAAGAGTGACCGACTGCCGTCAGTAAAATACAGCATTCCGTGATATGCAAATTACCTCAATTAATGTATACAACATGATGACAGGTGTTTGAACCACGACTCAAAAAGTCGGAACCAAAAAATCCTGGATCCCATAGCCTGAAAAATGGACTAATATATACAGGGTGTATATAAAAAACGCAACCTCGGAATTTCCTAAGAAATCACTTTGCAATTCTTAAGCATGAAAGATTTTAGGCCCCTGGGAATTGAAATCGAATTGCTAATAGATCATATTACTGTTGTTGTGCATTGAATAAATGCATAAATTTTGCTTTATGCACTCGCGTGTGCAGTAATTTTGACAGTTATGCTATTTTAAATTCCCAGGCGCCTAAAATCTTTTGTCTTTAAAACAATGTCGATTTCTTGGGAAATTCCGAGGTTGCGCTTTTTTTATACACCCTGTATAGTAATAACACGACCACGCGTCGTATTGCAGGCCCAGCGATCTATTGTCCTGCTATGCAAAATCGCCATGTTTATAAACTACAGTATATGAACACAATAAATTTCAAAAGAAACGAATAATGATGAGTTGAAATTTGCATAGCGGGACTAAATCGATGGGCTGGCTACGCCACTGTGTCGCTGGACTGCACGCAAGCAATGATAACAAATCGGTAAAATTATTTAATATTTAATGGGATTAACAAATCTATGTTTAAAAATTAATGAAAATAACAAATCTATACAGTATTTCATATTAAACGAAAATAATTTGCTTTGCTAATTTCTGCAGTCTAAAGTTGTTTATATACTTAGTTATGTCCAGGACGCCACGGCATTCCTGGATCACTGAGCCATAATAGCAATACATAAACCTATACAAACACCACAACCACTCGACCCCTTTGATCCCTTCGGTCCAGCTGCTCCACGTCTTGCTCTGCGATTTTCACAACTTTTGAGGTGGAACTCAATGCCAGAAAAACAGCTTGGGCTCTTCTCAAGATTTCGGTTTTGAATTTCAGATTTGGTTCTTGCGGAAACGTCATCGCCAAGAGCTTCAGGAAAGAGACTATTCAGCATTTCTTCAGCTTCAGCAACCTTACTACAAGGCATTTTCTTTAAGAATCTCACTGCCTCTTTCTTCACTGGTAAACCTATGTAATCAAAATGGAGACAATAATCTGTAGTGTTATTTAGCACTCATGCCCAAATGGTCTCGTATGTCGTTATTTCCTTATGTTTCATGCACAATAGATTAAGGGTAGACTTGTTATTGAGCCTAAGATCAAAGAGAAACATATTTGTCCACGGGATATATCTAATCTTCGTGTGCGCTTGGCATGCTAAAACCAGCAACATGGAATCTAGAGCAATGGGGCTAAAGGGAAATAGACAATATACAGTCTATTAGATTCTGGTGAAACCTTATTCTCAAAATATAGTTGTTTAATGAAAGCAATTCTGGCATTGTGTCCATTGTCAGTATTATACTGTATAGTACAAGGGAGGAGTTCATTATAGGATCTTCTGGAAGCGTATTCTGTTCACTGTGTATATTGTACTAACTAACTAACTAACTAACTAACTAACTAACTAACTAACTAACTAACTAACTAACTAACAAAATATAGTTGTTTAATGAAAGCAATTCTGGCATTGTGTCCATTGTCAGTATTATACTGTATAGTACAAGGGAGGAGTTCATTATAGGATCTTCTGGAAGCGTATTCTGTTCACTGTGTATATTGTACTAACTAACTAACTAACTAACTAACTAACTAACTAACTAACTAACTAACTAACTAACTAACTAACTAACTAACTAACTAACTAACTAGCCAGTAGTTATCTATTAAATAATTAACTAGAAAATACATGCATGCAGAAACCCTCGCCTTGCTGACAAAACCATTGTATTTTCCGAACATGAAGTATCTAAAGTAGTTGTCATGGTAACACGATAATTTTTTAAGAATATTCTTACAAATGAAAATCGCCTAAAAATATCACTTTTAATTACAAAATTATCAATTTCCCAACATATTTATGTTAGGTATGTAATTATACATAATACAAGCTTCAATTTAAGGTAAAATTCAACCACAAACAATTCACAAAACGTTTTAAAGTGTTCTTTATAAAACTAAACTGCCTTTAACTATTAAATGGCTTTATCGATAAACTTTCAGTTTGCAATAAAATGATTTCAAATTCTCGCTTGCAAATCAACTTTGCTTTATTTTTTATTCAAAAAATTCAATATAATAAAAAAGGGAATCAGTATTAAAGATACACTAAAATTATATGCCGTCTTGTTTAGTTGTTTCATATACGCAAAGGCCGTCGGGTTTTAAAGCCATTATAAAATCAATATTTAAAACAAACTTACCTTCGTTAACGTCGGCTCCCTTCTTTTAGCTGATTCTTTCGCCCTTTCTTTCTTGAAATTTACAAAATCTTGCAGAAATACCAGCAAAAATGAAGAATATTTGCAAGAAATTTATCAATCATCGACTCATCAAATCAAGAAATGTTTGCTATTTCGCTGTCGTCATGCAACCGTTATAATGCAAACTTTAAATTGGACCAATCAGTGTCCGTTATTCATGACAGTCCGCCATATTTTTGAGATCAGTGAGGATGACCACCCATCGTTGGTGACCGACGCCCGCGATATTTGATGAACTTTAGACTCCGCTAATGCTTTCGTTTCCCCGGGTGTAAATAGCCGGGGGGAATTAGTACCCTCGCACGGCGCTTCGCGCCGCCGGCTCGGGGAATATTTTAATTACTGACATCCCTTCCTTGTCTTTTGTCCTTTAACGCACTTACATATGCAACAGACACTTACCAACGATATAAATTATATCGGAATAAATAGTTCTTTATACGTCAAAAAATATGTGCTAAAAATGGCTCACGAAATATATTTCGATAAAAACCTCATGTCAGTTCTTCGCCAACTTTAAAAACAAGGAAGGAATGTCGGTAATTTTTATTAAAAGATTTTGTTGAGAAAGAACTCCTGGCTTCGATGAACGAAGTTTCGAAACAGTATTAAGATCAACTAACCAGTTTCAAAATCGGTTTCAGTTTTTGTCTCTGTGATTTTTCTGTAGCCCAAGCTTGGTAGATCAGCCTTTTCAATCATAGCTTCAAGTTGTTGCGCAGACATTCCACTGAAGTCTGGATTGAAGATTCTTATCTGCATTGACTCATCCACATTAGCGTCTGGTAAAATATAAGAATGTCATTGCCCAATTTGATCTTTAACAAATATAATAACGTACAAAGTTTTTCACGAAGATGACAGAATTATGTGAGCATGAGCATGAAAACTGCGCGTGGAGTTTCTGTGGAACACTGATGTACTGTATGTGTTTCCACGGGGCTCACTGTGATTTAAAAACAAAGACAACACGTGAACGAAGCCTTCGAAAGACAAATTTGCGGCTCTATTAGTGGGGCCACCAACACTAAAAATTAATTACTGTTATTTCAGTACAAAGGAAAAGAGAGCAATATAATGCATCTGAAAATGTCGTCTGGTAAGCAATAAAATGTGAAATTCAAACCAAAAATAATCAGTTTATTTCCGCTTATTTTTATTTCTGAAGGATATGTACAAAAGGTCAATTTATTTAAATTTGCAACGTTTCGGATATTTTAAATGTCCGTCTTCAGGCGACAAAAATGTCCGAAACGTTGCAAATTTAAATAAATTAACCTTTAATTTGTATATATCCTTGATAAATAAAAATAGGAAATAAATTATGAACTACAAAGGTGAAAGTTTTAGAAACAATATTAAACCCGCAAAAATATTATAAACTTAATGTCTGCACCTGAGGGAAATAGTTAGTTTTGTTTTCCCGAGAATCTCAATGTTTTCGAGGGAAAACAAAACTAACTATTTCCCGAGGGAAAAGACGTTAAGTGTTTTGTTATACAGCGACGAAACAAATATCAACATTGAACAACATTCATACAACAATATTTGTATTTCATGACAAAAACTCTATAGCGTAAATGAGTTTAAAATTTAAAAAACCTACTTAAATGGTGTCAGCAGCATATCCTGTTGCCTGTTATGTATTTTCCTTCTCTTTTACATTCTTTATTTTAACACAAAGCCACGAAAACAGTAGTTTAAATAATATAAATTTGTGCCGCCATTTTGTTTATTTATGTACGTAGCCGGTCGGGGCGGGCAACAATTTTTCCACTTATTGCCCGGGATACATTGCATTTATCTAAAGTCACGTGACTACAAATCAGCCAATCACGCTTGGTGTTCACACTAGCTATATAACAACAACACTTATTTATTAATCGTTCTCTGATTCATAATTATTTCTACGAGCTTTTGGCCATCAGTCTATGGTATGGCCTTCAACGGCTGTATACAAATTATTCTAAAGGACGCTCAACTTAAGTAGGTGGTATGAAATCTCAGACTTTCTATGCCATGTTACAAATCGAAACTAGAATATGAATATTTATTATATAAAGTATAGTGCTTCATGAAAATTATCGTTTTTCAATTATTGCTTTTCTGTAAAAAAAATATCGCCTTTCAAAGACTGTCATTTATATAATAAACAGAAAAATACATGAATGCTTGCATGGAATTCGAAATACCAGATTTATTTCTCGAATGCTTGAAAATATCAGATCTATCTTACTCGTTCGCTGCGCTTACTCTTCAGATATCATCATATCATGTTCAACAGTCGATTTTAGAAATAAATCTGCTATTTCCTCCCACGCATGTATTATTCTCTATTTTAATTAATTAATGTTTCTCACAAAGTAGGTCACCCATTTAGACCTTCATAAAACTTCCAAATTCGTTACAAAAATCCTTTCTCCATTTCAAAACAAAATAGCTTTTCAGTAGATAACTCTACTACGAAATTTCCGACATTGTCATAGAAGAAGGCCGGCGAGTCTATAATTTCATTTGTCCTGGTTTCAGTGTTTACAACCATTCCTGTTGACAAAGCATGCAGATATATTAGAACGAAATTAGAAAGCGATCCGACACTTCCTGACAGAACTCAACTCGACATTGTCATTGAGGATACTATTCGACTTTTATCTCTTGTTTTATCCAGTAACAGTTTTCTCGTTTATAACAATACCATACAGTATATACAAACAAATTGATGGATGTGCCATTGGCAGTAGCCTAGTGCCGGGCGGGGGACGTGGGGGGGGGTTACACCCTCAGTTTTCTCTTAGTTTGTCGGTAAAATCGGAAAATTGAAGGCTTGTCGGTAAACTGGTTAATTCATCGTCGTTAAAATACTAAAATGAGATGTAACAAAAAATTTATTAAAACTGAAGCAATTACTCTGCAATTTTATCTGGTATTTCGTTGGTAAATCAAGAATTCAAGATTTCTGCTGGCTATTAAATGCTCCATCATGTCTAACAGAATAATGTTTATTGAGAAATACGTTATTCGATAGTGGTTTTACATTGATGTCCTGTTGTCGGTTAAATTGCGTCAGTGCGCGCTGCGCTAATCCTGTATTTGCGTAATGTATCTGTCAACAATAATATAATATATAATCCGATAATCGATGCGCGATTTAATAGCATTCACCGGCTCACCGCATTGTGTATTTGTGTAAATTATACAACATCGCATTTCAAAATCGTTACAGTCGTCGGTTCTTTCGCGCAATTGCTTTTAGCTGAATGAATAAAAATTATATGTATATATTAATTATATAGAAATGGCCCAGGAACGCCACTGGCCATTGGCCGCCCTGTTATCGCGATTGTTGCTAACTTACAAATACAGATATTGAACTACTGCACACTCCCTATCTGGGTTTTTCAGTGACTGGTTACATTGTGAATAGATAGATAGAACCGGACTGACGTGAAGCAGACCGTGAGCTTACAAATGGCGCTTTAAGCAGCCGTTATTAGTCCATACCTCATTAGTGATCTGCACCCTGACCTATATAGTTTAACCCGCCTGGCAAATTTCCCTGTGGGAGGAAACCGGAGCACCTGGAGAAAACTCACGACTGTCACATTGAGAATGTTCCTCACTGAGAATCGAACTCGGGACGCTTGTATTCTAAAGCCTCACTCGCTGCATTCGCACTCAAAGAGTGGAGGTTCAATCTGAGTTCCCTTGAATTTCAGTGCTGTTTTTGAATAGCTGCAGGGTTAGTGTGGTAACTTACTATGTGACTACTCACCCTCCAACTATTCAAAAACAGAATCACTCAAGGGAAGCTCAGATTGAACGACAACTTTTGAGTGTGAGTAAGCTTTTAGAATACAGGCGTAAATCTTTTGCAAAGCCAAATAAACTTGCACGACCTGTAATATGACAAAATTCGTGTTTACGGAATATTGAACGACCACTAAAAATAGTGTCGGAAAAGAACACAAAATTTGGAAAAAAAATACAAATTGCACTCGCACATGAACTCGAACGGTCTATACCAGTGTAGGTTTAGTGACGATAACAAGAAAGCTGCGGTTCGAGAGATATTAAGTCATGTTGCAACAATGTGAAGACCTATACAAGGACCGAACTTCGACATTTCGAGCGAAGGCCCGCGTATTTTTTGCTAGTTACAATCGTCATGGTCTTGGATGCTCTATCATCAGGTCAGCTAAATCTGAATTAGTTTACTGTTGTTTTTTTTAAACAAAACTGGCTACCCAAAAGAATACGCCTGCGACATGCAACGACAGCTAAGACAATAATTTATCACCTATTGCAACAGGCGAGTTTTATCGGAAACATTAATATTAACAATTAAATTATATTTTTTATGTCTTAAGTATTTTTTTGATTGGCACTGCAAGTCTAATTCGGACGCGTAAAGCTATAGTAGATGTTAAAAACTCGACTAATTAAAAAAAATTACCAGAACTCCAGAATAATGCCAGACAAACAGCAAAAATGAAAGCTTTGACCATCTTCTTTTCTTTTCGTATCTTGACTTGAGGTATTCTAATGTATCTGTCTTCTTAATGGGCAATTGAAAGCGTTTAATCTCCACTGAATGCCGCTAGTTGCCTTTTTATATAATTTGCGGGCTGTTAGTTATCAATCAAATAATAAGCCATTGCCAAAGGAATGTTCTTCCTTTGACGCAAATATTAAACGGAATAAGATATACTGGAACTTGTAGCTGAAACAACATTCAAACTTGACTGATTATAATATTCTGCACATTCAACGAGTCAAGGTCAAAACTATAGCAAGTGTTTAAAGTTGATATTGCGTGGGCGTTTTCAATTTCATGAACATTTGATTCCTGCCAGAGGGTCTTTCGTTGCATTTTAGGCAACTTCTCAAGTTAGGTCTAAATGTGTATGGAAATTTACGTTCGAAAATTCCATCTAAAAAGACCCATGTAGTATTAGTTTCAAATTGCAAAAACTAGCCTTTTCTTATCCGGTCCCAAATCATAACTTTGAAACTGGCTCTGAAACTAGGCTAATACTGCCTCCTCCGCAGGCCCTTACTATTTGTAGATCAGTGTATATATAGACATATCAGTTTAATATATAGATCAGTGGCTGAACAAATCTGTTGTGATGCATGCTGGGAAGACGAAAAAAATTAAAATAAGGGCCTGCCAAATCGTGACTCGAAAATCTGCGAATTTACTCGAAAATCTGCAAATGGGCTAAATGCTGAGAAATACGAAGAAATACGAATTCAAAATACCACCAAAAAATTCCGCTTGAAAGAAACTATATGCTCGAACACTGTAGATAGCCATAAAATATAAACTAGCGATACTCGAACAACGTAAACTAGCCATACCATACCTATATACAATATACTTGAACAATGTAAACAATGTATGGCCATGTATCACTAAGCCATACCTTTCGCCGAATATAACTTCGGCTCCTTTCAACGTATCTTTTTCGTATTAGTCTTGTTCGAATCACAATCCAACATACTATTTAGAGTGTTATTTTCCAGCTTGTATCTGCAGATTTGTATCTTTTATTTCAGTATTTAAAAATATCTAAATTTCAGCCGGTGGCACGCGCGTGCGAGTAGAAACCTGATATTTTGAAAAATTCAAAATAAATATTTCTGCTCGTCGTATTGAAACGAAACTCTCTACATAAAATCGCTTGAATACAAGGAATATTTTACTGCTATTAACTTGGGCGAATTCTGAAGAGTTTAGAAGATATTCAAGTTTTTCTCGATATGAAATAAGAATGTTTGGCCAAGCGGCAAGTAAATATACGATCGTTTTGGTTTGTGTCATGTTATGACGGCATTTGACCCCCCGTTCGAAAGGTTATTTTATGAGGATTTCAATGGTGGTTTTCGTTTTAAAGGGCGAGCAAATACTTGCCGAGATATTTTAATCTTCCCCACTCCAATGTCGGAAATGCAAATATGAACCGGACGACAATCCTTCGTCCACAATTGCAGCGGTCGCCATCTTGAATGCAGGATTTGCCAGTCGCTCCGCAACTCCTCCCCTTCCCATCGTCCCGCGCGCCCCCATTATTTTTTTTCGTCTTTTACTAATTAATTATTTGATAGCAAGCGACTGGGGACGAGGCAGAGGCTAATACTCATCATATTATTCATCACTTTGCTAATCAGATTAGTACAGGAAGGTTATAGATTGCGCTAAATTTAGAACGCGGACGTAACAAGAAACAGCTACTTGTGCTTTTATACTTTTAAAATTGGTAATCCGGTTTAAATTTGTTTTTCATCTGCATTCGTCTTTGTTTACAAAACGAATCCATTGTTTTTACTTGTGTTGTTCTTGCATTCGTCGTCGACAAGTCCTTGTACTAGTTTTACATATTTTAAGCTCTCTCGACTTTATCAACTTCATTTTAAAATGAAAACGTGTAGTTTGTGCTAGATTAACTGAACTATTTAAGGCGGTCTGACTCGTTCATTTTGATCGATATAGTAAATGGAAAGATTTTTTACGAAAAGATGAAGTAATTCAAAATTAAGGTTTTACAAAATTTAAAATTTCAAGTTTTAACAATTACAAAATTTCAAGTTTGTCAACACATATTTTCTTGACAAACAAGAGCTCAGATATAAATTATCCTTAAGTTCATCATTCGCTTCAAATTTTCTCGTTCTTCTCTATATGTTATAACTTGTATCATATGCTTTATATAAAAATGTCGCAGCGAGCGAGCCTTCACCGAGCGAGCGAGCAAGGTAGCAGACTAAAACGGATATACAGGTGTACAAAATCTCAATCTGAGTACAATCACAACTAGGCATGGATTACCACAATGCAAAGTGAAATTGTTGCGCAAACTTACGGCGCGGATGTATGTGAAAGCTGAAGCTGGGTTTAAATTACACATGTGGAAAACAAATGATGATAGAGTGCGTTGGCAAATAAAAAATACATCAAAACAAAAGACAGCGCCGCAGATAGCGGTTTGAGCTATGCAAAATAGTTTCAGGTCAGGCTTGAGATACTGTACTATTGAAGCGTAGCCTGCGCGTGCAAGGTCAACCCGAATTTATTAAAATATCAAGAAAAAATTCGAGTTGAGGCTGCACGAAGACTAGTTAAAACGTGGTAAGAAAAAATTTCATTTTGAGAGCATAATTATAGCAGCAGAAAAGCGCAGCAGAAAAGCCTACCTTATATGTACTTAGTGTATCATCACCGAATTTAATATTGCCAAGTATTCTGAATTTTTACACGAAAATGTGCCCTTGTAGTATATCAATATGACCGAGATGACTATGAATTTTTGTTTTTGAAAATGTTGCTTAATTCTAAACAACTAGAAAAACATTTAGATTTGGACGATATCAGCGAGGACGACTGTGAAACAATGTTCAGGTTGGAAAATCTGTTTTTCGTTTTGAATAAACAAGCCCTTTTGCAAACAAATTTTCACTTTATTCAGGTTTTAGAAGGACGATATGGAGAGGTTGTGCGCTGCACTGGATCTAGCAGAAAAATATACTTGCTCACAAGGACAGTTTCAACGGGTTTATGGAAGCCTTGATGATATTGTGAAGACGCTTTACATACCAAGTCGCTGGTTTGACCTTGTCAGATTATTTGAAAGAGCTGAACCTAACTGAGCTGAGCCAGATCTCTAATGTAGTAAGTATTTGCAAGCCATGCTATTCATATTAATCACCGATTAGTTACCCGGCTGTTTGTCAGATGTTCTTTTATTATATGGTCAAAGGTGTTTTACTGGAAACTAAAACACTCGTAGAACTCATACGTCACTACATCCGGGGCCAGGTGCGCGTATTTTCCGTATTTCACCCCTGCTAGTGACATACGAAGTTCGAAAATTTCCCGCCATTTTCATTGTTGTTGTTTTGAAAATACAAATGGTCTTTGGTTCGTATTTAAAACGAAATTAACGTTGGAAATAAAACGAAAACATTTAAAAGGCATCTTGAGATAAGTAAAATTTATTCTAGTTTTACGTTTGCACTATAATTTTAAAAAATATCGCTTTTATATTGGTCTTTCG
This sequence comes from Paramuricea clavata, assembly GCA_902702795.2. Classification (NCBI taxonomy): domain Eukaryota; kingdom Metazoa; phylum Cnidaria; class Anthozoa; order Malacalcyonacea; family Plexauridae; genus Paramuricea; species Paramuricea clavata. The sequence goes on along the minus strand of CACRXK020003152.1, from coordinate 8,195 downwards.
CGTGCTTATTTACTTGTCGTCTTTGTCAGTGTATATTTTTGTGACTCGGAGTAAGTCCATATAATAAACAGAACATTAAACGGTTGCGAGAAGATATGGATTTATGCTCTCGTGTCAAAAACAATGCCACTCGAACATAAAATCCATATCTCTTCGCAACCGTCTAATATCCTATATGTATTGTCCGCCCTGTTTATATTCTTATTATAAGTAATAGCATAGAAAGAGGCGAATTAGCTATTAAAACGTCCCGCCCGATGAGGGTAATTTAATAAAATTCCCTTGGGCGCCGCTCGATGAGGGTCATTTAGTAAAATTCCCGAGGGCCGAAGGCCCGAGGGAATTTTACTAAATGACCCGAATCGAGCGGCGCCCAAGGGAATTTTACTAAACGACCCTCATCGGGCGGGACGTTTTCAATTGCGGGTATTCCCGTTGTTCTCGCGGGGCCATTAAAAACCAATTAACAATAAATAATGGTATAAATTAAATGGTATAATTCTTTTCCATGTCTTTGTTTAGTTTTGGCGATTTCATATATATTCATTTTTTCTAAACGTACCCGCTTTGACGTCGTTTCGGGTAGGATTAGAACTAATTCTACCTGACATGACGTAAAAGCGGGTAGGATTAGAAAAAATGAATATAATGAGGTGTATTAGTTATTAATTGCCCTGCGAGAACAAAGGGAATACCCGCAATCATGATATTACAAGAAGAATACGGAGGAAATACAAGAATCTCTGACTACCAGAACATCATTTAATAAGCACATCTATATGACTGATTTGCACGGTCACTTGCAAACTCTCTGAACCATGCATATCTGGCTTGTTTCTCGCATTTTGATCGATATAGTAAATGGAAAGATCAGTTACGAAAAGATGAAGTAATTCAAAATTTAGGTTTTTAAAACAATTACAAAATTCTAAGTTGTCAACACATATTTTGTTGACAAATATTACCATAGAAAGCTAAGAGTTCAACAAGAGCTCAGGCATAAATTATCCTTATGTTCATCATTCGCTTCAATTCGCATCGTTGTTCTCTATGTTATAACTAGTATTTATAATATAGCATTTGTAAATTATGAACGCTGATTGGCTAAGAGCCGTGTTGATATAACTCAATGTCAACACGGGAAATTTTCCGCCGCTCGTAAACACGGAAATTTTTCTTATCCTTCAGGCTTTTGACATTGCTATATTATAAAAAAAACATAAAACATTTTTTCCATATTGATATATAGTTATATCAACACTCGTGGAAGTTGGGAAAACTCGAAATTGTATGAAAACACTCCGCCCTTCGGGCGTCTTGTTTCCATACAATTTCTCGTTTTCCCAATTCCACTCGTGTTGATATAACTGTATATCAACACGGAAAATGTTTTATATTTGTTAAATATATAGTGATATATCACATGCTTTATATATGCCGCAGCGATACACAACTAAGGTGCTTCCCTTAAAGGAGCAGTGTCACCTGGTGCGCATCTTTTCTATACATAACAACAAAATTTTTTTAAATTATCGGAAATTGTTCAGTGCCTAAAATACTCTCTCGAAGTCCTCTACGCGGGCAAGCTCTACGGTACGAAACTAAACATATTTTTGCATATAATTTGAGAATCCTCCTCACGAATCCGCCATATTGGATTGGAAAACTTGAAACACTACTGCCGTAGTTTTTCAAGTTCGCGTGCGCATAAAAGATGCGCACCAGGTGACGCTGCTCCTTTAATCAGTACTGGGGGATTTATTGGTGGAATGGTGCGGCCAATTTCAAGACCTTTCCGTAATCAAAAAATAATGTTTAGTGGCCATAAAAGAGTGCATTGTATAAAGTTTCAGGTAAGAAGAAATCTTTCCATACACTTGAGAAACAAGAGAAATTTTGCGAAAATATAAAAACTAATCATGACAATAATTACCTGCTTTCTTTTGGCCATAGTCAGTGGTCACACCAAATGGACTCATTGCACATTTGCATGGTCCTGTTAAGGGAAGAAGACACGACGCTTTCATGCTTAATAGCAGTGGATTGTTACCGCTACTGCAACAATGAGTCAAACCCAAGGAGAACCATATGTCTTATATGGCGACCCTGCTTGATATGGTCTTACTCAAAACATTTTGGCTCCATTCAAAGGGCACAAATCACTGCAAATTAGCGAGCATTCAACAAGGAGATGAGCAAAGTTCGAATATAAGTGTAATGGGGATTTGGTAAAATAATGCAATATTTTGCATATCTATAGATTTTTTAAAAAAACAAAAAGTCCTACTACAACCAGTTGGGAAATATTATGCAGTCGCTCGTGTGTTGATTAACTGCCATACATGTCTATATTGTTCCCTCACCAGTAAGTACTTTGGACTTTACCCACCTTCATTGGAAACATATCTTTTAAAAAATTAAATATTTATAGAATGTGTGTAAACTACTTATTGTATTATGAAACTTTCTTAAACAACACTTAAGATTGCAACTGATACAGCTTATACATGCAGTATAAACCTTTAACAGCTATCAACCATTAATAAATAATAATATTTTAACAGTTAACACTTTAGTTATAACTTAAATATTTTATTGCAAAAGTTTTATCATGGCCTATCTCTCTTCCTTTCCAGTTCTAGTCTCCGCCTCTTCTCTATAATCTCTATTTCTTGTTGGTTTACATTCAGCTCCAATTCCATTTTCCTTATTTCCAGTTGTTTTTTTTTATCATATTTCTTTGAGAGTGGCTCAATAGCAGATAGCTTTGATACCCTTCTCTTCTTAGCTTTTTACTTGTCTACATGTAATGACAGTGAATTTATTATGCTGGAATTGGTCATTGCTTTGTGATGGAATTCAAATAGGCTTTGCATGTATTTTCACCATGCAGGTAGCCATGTGACAAACATTTATCTATTTGTTTACCCAACATGCCCAGGGTCTCTTCCCTATCATAGGGTAGTTACAATTATGAAATTATTGTGATTAAATAAATTATATTATTAGCTAGGAGGATATGCAGCTGGAAGATACGCCGTATACAAGAATACTGTTAGAGTCTTATATCTATCTTAGAGTGAAAATGATAATGTTGATGAACGTCTTGTCCTTGAGTAACGTTGCCACTGTACTGTATGTAATTCCCAAACTCACGCCTTCCATTTCTTTGCATGTTCATTGTTCATTTCGCACTTAGAAGTCGAGGTTTGCGGTTTTGAGTTTTGACTTTGAAAGAACGACCTTTATAATTAAAATCGCTTTATATTATTCAAGGCAAATACAGGTTAAGATCACAGAGGGTGGTATAGTGAACTTCCAGAAGTCGAATACGTTAATGAACATTGTGGAGAATGTTTTCCCCGAAAACTGTCGTCCTTGACAAATCACGATTATATAAAATGTTTAACAAGAAATAAAAGAAATTGTCGTGTTCGATCATAGTGCAGCTATTCGATTCACATCTGTCCTCTCTCACATTATCACAGTGTCAAAATCTACCTTGACTATACCCGACCCCTAAAGTGCCATATAATATATCTGTACCATTACTTAACAATAATTTTCTTATCTGTTCGATCAGTCCCCAACAACATCTCTCCAACGTAATCAGTCTGTGATTTACAATTACAAATCAAGGATGTTTCGGTGTTGTTAATTATATCCAGGATTAAACGCAATAAAAGACTATTACCAAGGATACCACTAAATTGTAACTGACTCACGAGCATAGTTTTTAAAATTTTTAATTATTAATTTTTATTCGCCCAAGAATACATAAAAATCAATATTTAACAATTATTCGCCGAAGGCGAGGTGATTATCGGTGAATAAAAACCGAGACGAAGTCGAGGTTTTTATTCACGATAATCACCGAGCCTGAGGTGAATAATTGCTTTAGTATAATTTCATAGGTGATTATTTGGAAAAAATATTAAAATGCACATTTCTTCGTCATTTAATTAACAAAACGGCTTCGGCCGCCATTTTGAAAATCGCTTAGGTGATTATCGCGTGATAATCACCTCAACGGCAACCAATCAGCGTGGAGAATTTTCAATAATCACCTATGTAATTATACTAAATAAGATTAGCATAGTTACAAAAAATTGGCTTGGAGCCTACTAGAAACTTAACTCGTGTTTTTACTTAGTTATATCATTGTACATAGTTCAATATATGTCTAATAATTATAGTAAAAAAATTATATTTTTAATTGGCTCACCGTCACAAATGTCATAAATGACTGACGTGGAGTTGTCACTTGGCGGCACAACATTTTAAAATTAAAGACTTTTTTATATATTGTTACTAGTTGTGTTCGCAAAAAAAATTAGTCGATTTACGTATTTCTCCCCGAGTTACAGAGCTTTGAATTTGTTTTTCTGAGTCAACATTATTTTCGAAGGCCGATTAGACTATGTTATACACAAAATCAAATATCATCGTTACGGTTAAGACGTGACGTCTAATATGACCTAAAAAAGAATCTAATTTAATTAATGTCCTCGTTATTTTAGCATTCTATTTTTGATTGAACTGTTGATGGTCAAAACTTGACAATTTGACTCGAGGAAGAATACGTGAATCGACTCTATAAAGCAGTAAGGGGAAGGGAAGGTCGACAGTTTTTTTTTGAAAATAAAACGTCTCATACAATTTTTCCAAACGCTATTTTGCGATAATGAGGAGTTAAAAATCCTTTTTAAGACCTTTTTCGACCTCAATTTTTCAGAATATTCCTTAATATTTAACACCGTCCATAATTCCAGTATTCCGGGGCCCCCTCTGTGGAAGTTGGACCTCCCGGCCCTTTCGTGACTTTCCTGGGGGTCTGAAATATGATGCTGATCAGTCTACCAAATTGAAAAAAATAAAAATTATTGTACATTTTAGAAAGTCATGCCGGGGTCAAAGACCTCGTGTGTTTCAAAAAACGTACTTTTGACTAACAATCATACAAATAATATATATTTATTTCTATACTAACAATATAATTATTGTTGTTTTGTTGAACACCTAGCTACAATAAGGTTCACTGGCATATTTAATTCCGTTATTTATGGAATTATTATTTAAGAAATAAAAAACGAATCGCGTGCGTTTATGGTGTGATAATGCCCGTGGGGAATGTTGGGAGAATACGAGAGAAGCGTGTAAAATACAGTGGCGGCGCCAGGGGGGGGGCAAATGCCCTCCCCAAATTATTTGCCCCCCCATTTTGCCCCCCCCCCTCAAAAAAATTATTAGTCACTAAAGCCGCGTTCACACTAGCGGCCCAGGACTGGCCTGGACCTGGCCTGGGTCTACAATCCTTCACAAAAATTATGAGACTACCCATGTGAAAGCATAATTTCCTCTCCCCTCCCCCCTACAGAGCAATGTTGCTCGTGATTGAGTTGAAATTGTGTAGCACAATGCTTGCAATAACAGTCAACATTGTTTTGAAGGGGGAGGGAGGGGGGTGGGGGAAGGACGAGCTCCTAAGGGTAAGAATTTGCTAATTTTACAGATAAATATGCAAGTCTCAATAATTTTTGTGAAGGATTGTCTTAATAAATCATAAGACTTTGTGTTTTAAACAATTTCAGATTCTTTATAAATGAGTTGTATATATGGGAATAATGCGTTGCATGGTTCACATAATAAGTTTCACACGTCATTGAAACGTTTGACGCACAAAGTAGGGCGTGGCTTCTTGGGCGTAACCCATACTATTATAGATGATGTCACCCACAAAATTCTTGTGTCTCGCGAAAATGTGAACTGATCACACTCGCTGCTAACCTTAATTTGTTAATTAGTTAATGTTAGTCGTTTATCAATGTGTATCTGGGTGGTAGTCAGAGTAGGTGGGGAGGTGGGGGGGGGGGGGAAAAAAAGGGAAGGAGAAAGGCAAATAGGTGATTGATTCTCCTCACCGTTCCTTATATGCATATTATGTGTATATTTCTGATAATATAATAGTAGACACTTGATATATAAAACAAACAAATCATGCACGAAAGCAACCTATTCGCAGTTTTGTCCAAGGGTTAAAGCGACCTTGTTGAACTATTTGCCAGACTATTATTAATAGGACAATTGAGTCCATGGACAAACACATTGACATGGTGATCAAGTCAAAAGGACAACGCATTAAATATTACATTTTGTGGCAATTTAAGTGTGTAATGTCCTTTAAATGCCATGTTTCTCATCAGTATTTAAGCCAAGTTAAATAGGATTAAATTATATTAAACTTATGTTGTTATCTCCATTGCATTATAAACTTTATAAGTAATAAACTGTTTGATAACGAACGAGTTACCAACGGGTTACCCACGAGTTACCCTAAAAATCAATATACTTTTCACTATAATAGAACGAGTTACCACGAGTTACCACTTAAAAATTTTAAAAATAAATAATTATTTTTTTCTAATTTTTTTAGTGGTAACTCGTGGTAACTCGTTATATTATAGTAAAAACTATATTGATTTTTAGGGTAACTCGTGGGTAACTCGTTGGTAACTCGTTGGTAACTCGTTGGTAACTCGTGCAAAGCACATTCATATTTATATATACTCGAATTCGGAAGAAACTATTCAAAGCAAACAATGTAAGATCTCTGACGGATCTGAAATAGCCCTGACCGTAAACTTCATGTAAAGCATGTTAAAGTAGTGCTCAGCATATATAAATCAAAAACAACAACAAAACCTGCAGGAAATCGGAAGCGTTGCAAATGTAAATCATTCTTATTTGGTTTGAATTCTTTGTGCCATTGATAAAGTTGAGTTTTCTGTTTCGTAAGTACGACGTTCATTTTGTTTGAACAAATTTATCAATTATCGTCTTTTAAGATGCTGTAAAGTCTGTATAACAAACGCTTTGTTTACATATTTTTGAACTGCTATATTTGTAAGACATGTTAATATACTAACTGAATATCTAACACTTTTCTGGTTCGCTATGCTTGTAAATTATATAAACTCCACGTTTCAGTTCGAAAATTTAGAAAGATGCAAAATTTTGGCAATGTTTATATCTGCGGGTCCCCTTTGTTATGAGCAGAACTGATGCACAGTACGGACTTTACAGCATCTTTAAATTAATATAATAATTCAAAGTTATTGATTTGGGATATATCTTGAACCTTTCTGTTTTTATTCAAATTGCAAAAATGATAAGCTTCTGCATGAAGGACGTACAATTTGTTTCTTGCCATGATAAAAAAACTCCAAGAATAATCAATATAAACAGCATTAGAGCACAGTAGCCGCCACCCCCGCCTCCCTTCCCGCCTTCCCCTCCCGCTTAACACCAGTTTCTTACAAACCCAAACTGTTTGTTTTTCTTACGTTACTTGTATACTAAGCTAAATGCACAAAAGAACATAATGTCAAAAAAAATGGAAGACCGAGTACCCTTTCCCAATTTCTCTTAAATTTCAGACAATCCTTCACAAAAATTATGAGACTACCCATGAGAAAGCATAATTTCCTCTCCCCTCCCCCCTACAGAGCAATGTTGCTCGTGATTGAGTTGAAATTGTGTAGCACAATGCTTGCAATAACAGTCAACATTGTTTTGAAGGGGGAGGGAGGGGGGTGGGGGAAGGACGAGCTCCTAAGGGTAAGAATTTGCTAATTTTACAGATAAATATGCAAGTCTCAATAATTTTTGTGAAGGATTGTCTTAATAAATCATAAAACTTTGTGTTTTAAACAATTTCAGATTCTTTATAAATGAGTTGTATATATGGGAATAATGCGTTGCATGGTTCACATAATAAGTTTCACACGTTATTGGAACGTTTGTCGCACAGAGTAGGGCGTGGCTTTTTGGGCGTAACCCATACTCTTATAGATGATGTCACCCACAAAATTCTTGTGTCTCGCGAAAATGTGAACTGGTCACACTCGCTGCTAACCTTAATTTGTTAGTTAGTTAATGTTAGTCGTTTATCAATGTGTATCTGGGTGGTAGTCAGAGTAGGTGGGGAGGTGGGGGGGGGGGGGGAAAAAAAGGGAAGGAGAAAGGCAAATAGGGGATTGATTCTCCTCACCGTTCCTTATATGCATATTATGTGTATATTTCTGATAATATAATAGTAGACACTTGATATATAAAACAAACAAATCATGCACGAAAGCAACCTATTAGCAGTTTTGTCCAAGGGTTAAAGCGACCTTGTTGAACTATTCGCCAGA